>JZKD02S0994486.1:347044-432220 GCA_000966675.3 Picea glauca
ATAACATTACTAATCTAAATTACAACTAATGGCCTAAATCCGACATAAACAAAATAGCATTACTAATCTAATATGCCCCAATTAAGGGGTAATGAGCCAACATTAGGGCTTAACATATTATCACAACTTAAAGGAATTAAAGGATACTTGAGAGAGATGAAGATAGAGTTGAAGAATGATGTTAATCCAGTCAACCACATACCATATCATCCGAACCCTAGAGTTAAGGAAAAGGTTAAGAAGAAGATGAACATGATGCTTGTAGCTGGGTTAATTTTTTATGTGGATGAGGCCGAGACGATTAGTCCTATTGTCATATAGAGAAATAAATGTACTGAATATATAAGAGTTTTTGTGTATTAAAGAAACTTGAATTCATCATGTGTCCATGATCTGTTCAGGGATGATTTTAAGAATGGAAATTTATTTTAAAATGTAGAAACCTTGGTAAATATTACTAATCCTTCATATGCCAACTATAAAATGTTGGCGATATTTTTATAAAAATACTTAAATTTCTAAAGATTTCATATAGTTTGTATAAAATTTTGGTGTTTTTTAAGGTAAAATAATTTTATCCTATAGAATTTGGGTGAATCATTTTTAGAATGGCGAATCGTTTTTTGAGAAAAACCATGGAAAATTATCCCATGAGAAAAATTTAGCCCCTAAAATCATCCATGGATCCGTTCCCCACTCCATTCAATGATGAAGTACTTGATTAGGTGGCGAGAAAGGAAGCCTATTCCTTCACTGATCGAATTTTAGGATATCATCAAGTCAGTATCATGGAATAATATAAAAGAAATACTACTTTTACTATCGAGTGGGGTTCATTTTCTTATAATGTTACTCCCTTTGGGTTGAATACTGCTCTAGTTGTATTTTCCAAGATTGTTATTACTTCTTTCCATGACTTTATCCCTAAGATTCTTGAAGTTTACATGGATGAATGGATTGTGTACAAATTGTTGAACGAACACATATGCCTACTTTGTTTGATGTTCAATCATTTCATATAGTTACAAATGTCATTAATTATGAAGAAATGCATATTTTGTGTACCTTTTGGAATTTTGTTGGGGAATATTGTGTGCAAGGAAGGAGTTCTGGTGGATCTTGTGAAAGTTTTTGTTATTCTGAATATGCCTCCCCCTATGTATTCCAAGTAGTTGCAATCCACTTTGGGTCATACTAGATATTATTGTATTTTTATCGAGAGTTATGCAAGTATAAAATAATGCCTAGAGAAGTTGCTGAGGAAATATGAAGTGTTTCACTGGACACCTGAGTGTGATAAAGCTTTTAACATTTTGAAAGAAAATCGCAGTGCCTCTATTTTGACATATCCTAACTAGAAGTTTGAATTCCATGTACACATTGATGCTTCTGGAAATGATTTAGGTTTTTCTCTTGCACAAGGAGGTGAAGGAATTCTATATAATCCTATTTACTTTGCCAATAAAAAACTATCACAGGATTAATGCAACTACACCATCATTGAAAGGGAAGGGTTAGCAATCGTATATGCTCTACAAAATTTTATACAATAATTGTGAGGAGGTAATTTCAAGTTTTTCATTGAACATTCAACTTTGAAATATCTGGTTAATAAGTGTATGTTAGAAGGAAGGATTTGCTAGTGGATTTTATTGTTCTAGGATTTTTCATTTGAATTTGTTGTCGAGTCTAGAAAGCTAAACGTTGGCCTTAAAAATTTATCTCAGTTACATGCAGGAGAAACAAATGGATTTGTAGATGAGAAGCTCCCAAATATAGATTTATTCAATATTTAATATATCTGAGTCTATCTCTTTGATATCGCCTTATTGTTAAGCATTGGTGTCTTCCCTGATGGTTATTCTAAAACACAACAAAGACATTTGGTCTTCCATGCAACAGACTATCAATTGATTGTAGGGTAGCTATATACGTTGAGATTGGATAAAATACCTCAAAGGTGTGTACTTGACCATGAAAGGCCTGAAATATTGTAGGAGTATCATAGTGTAGCTGCGGGAGGTCATGTTGGATGGAAGGCGACTGCACAAAAAATAATTCAAGAAGGATTATGGTGGACAAATATTTTCAAAGATGGTAAGGATTATGCCAGAGCATGTGATTTATACAAACGATTTGGTAAGATGTCACACGGGGATGAGTTACCATTAGATCATGTTCACGTACTACATGCCTTTGAAAAGTGGGTTGTTGACTTCATATGACCCATCAATCCACCAACCAAACATTCAAAGGTAAGATATATCATCACTACAACATATTGTTTGACTTGCTGGGATGAAGCAAAACCTGTTAAGGATTCTTTTACCGAGACGACAATAAGGTTTATGTTTCAGAACATTAATACTCGATTTGGGTTTCCCAGGAGCTTAACTAGTGATCAAGGTACCTATTTCATTAGTGAGACAATCGCCACCCTTAATTGAGAATTTATGATTCAAAATCATAAGACAAATTGATATCATCCGCAAGACAATGGTACAATAGAAGCATTCAAGAATATATTAAAGAGAGGGTTTACTAAAGTCTTTTGCAGGATGAGACAGTTCCAACTATTATCTAGGCCTATTGAACAACTACCAATAAGTTACATAAGTATGTTGATGTTTGGGCAACATCGGAAATACGTACTACTAGATTGATAATTAATAATATGATTATTAATTATTAAGAAATATTATTAATTATGATATTATTAATGTAATAGTATAATAAATTCATTACCCAAGGGACACATATCTTCATGGATGGTCACCATGGTCAACATATGTTCTTTATATATAGAACACTCATCATTGTAATAAGATATTCATTCACATACAATATCATCTATTATGAAAAATTCAACATGGTATCAAATCAGGATTAGGCTTGAGTCCCTCACAGGAGGGCCCACGAAAATGAGAGTAGAGTAAAGTCTTAGGAGTGTTAAATTTATGGGGATTTTGCAATCTCTATGTAAAACATATTTAATTTTTACTCCTACCTAAATTATAGAAAGAATTCCATAAATTCCGGTGGGCAGCAATTTCTAGTAAAAATTTCTAATTACCTAAATATGAGGAATGTACTCCATATTTACTTCTACCTATATTTATGCAAAGAATTGTATGAATTATGGAGGAAAATTTTAACAAATTCAAAATACTATGTGGATGGATTATAACCAAATTAATCTTTGGGTAGTTACAGGAGGTATTCTCCAACTATTTATAAGAAACAAAATTTAATTTAATTTTAAATTTAATTTTCAAAGAGACATGTTTTTTTGGATCAATTTAATATTACTATAAAAGGACACAACAATAGACACACATATTTTTCTCTCACATGCGTGGGAAGTGATCTAATGAAGATGTCGAAGTTTCTAAGTAGTTGAAATTTTCCGAGTGTAATTACTTAGTGATGTTCTAGAGTTTACTAAAGTAATATCGTTGGACATCATTACCTCTTGCGGAAAATTGTTCTTGTATAATTTAACACTATAAAATCAACATGGTTAGTTGTATGACATCGAGTATATGATGGATGAGTGTTAGTATAAGACATATCATTTCAAGGGTCACTGTATATAGTTGTGCACAAGATAAATTGATCTCCGCTAGGATATGTTTTTGTTTTTGTTATTGTTTCTTGTTCTGGGCACATCATAGGTAGTAGCCATGAGAAGGAGCCATAATGAAAGTCGTGGTAAGCATCATGAAGGAATACTATCCATACATAGATTTTTGCGCATCCATGTAATGAAGAAGAAGAGGAGGACAACACATGCAAAGGGAGTGTTGATATTTTATGTAATTTCACAAGTTATTCTTAAGTTTTAATGTTTCAACATCGGGTTGACATTCTCTCAGGATTGGTCATGGTAATTTTAACAATAGGTAATGACCATGGAATATGATTCTAAGGACATAAGACCCAAAGTGTGTGTCTTTAAACATCCAGAAGGACTAAAATTGTTCATGTGGCACATATGGAAACATGATCAAGAAGAATGGTCCTTGTAGTCACACAACACTTT
Organism: Picea glauca; assembly: GCA_000966675.3. Classification (NCBI taxonomy): domain Eukaryota; kingdom Viridiplantae; phylum Streptophyta; class Pinopsida; order Pinales; family Pinaceae; genus Picea; species Picea glauca. The sequence continues at coordinate 351,087 of JZKD02S0994486.1, forward strand.
GTTGAGTATATGACAAATGCAAGACACTTAGTGTGTAGATTGAAGAAGGATTTATATGGATTAAAGCAGGCACCCATAGTATGCTATGGAAGGATCGACAATTTTCTGACGAGCCTAGGATTTACAAACAAAAATACATATCATAACCTTTACTTTAAGGTTGTGTATGATTCTTTGATAATACAAATGATGTATATGGATGACCTATTTATAAAGAGGTGTGGAAAAGATCATCTTAGAGTGTAAGAGAAAAAAAAAAAAAATCGTTTTTGAGTTTGAGATGAAAGATCTCAGGATGATGCATTACTTTTTGGGTCCCAAGGTATGGAAAGGACAAGATGAGATCTTCTAAATCAAGGGAAGTATACAGTAGAAATCCTGAAGAGGTTCGGGATGTTGGATTGCAAGTTAATGGCTACACCTGTGGTATTAAATCTGAATTTGCTACAGGATACAACTTTAGTGACTGTGGATGTTACTTTATATAGGCAGATGGTGGGTTCATTTATGAACTTGATGAACACAAGGATGGATATATGTTTTGTTGTGAATACCCTGAGTCAATATATGGAGCAGCCCAGGTAGGTTCATTTGGTTCTAGCAAAGATGAGGTACCTTAAGGGTACATAGGATTATGGTCTCAGGTATGTGACAGACCATGAGTTTGGGTTATATGGATATTCATATTCAAATTGGGACGACAATATTCCTGATCGGAAGAGTACTTTGAAATATTTCTTTAGTATAGGCTCTAGTATGATTTCATGGAGAAACAAGAAGCAGTTGTGTGTAGAACTCAATACGACTGAGGGAGAGTATGTGGCAGCATGTGCATCAAGGAGTGAAGTAGTGTGGCTTTAGAAATTGATGACTATTGGACTAGATTTGACTTTTAGGTATGACCTACAAAAAGAGGATGATGCAAATGTTTCTGGAGGACAAGTGATGAAGTCAATAGGTTGAATATCCAGTTGATATTTAGTTTTTGAGAGGGAGCTAGACATTTAGTTCCAGAGGGAGATAGGTACTATAGTAAGGAGCAGGAGCCTTCGTCAGATGTAGGAAGCAATCATGGGTTGTGGAATTGATGGAATTGATGGAGGTTGAGGAGGCCATATTTTTAGCAGATCTTCATCATACTGTGGAGAAGGCCAAATAGAAATATTGGAATGACAAGAAAATTAAGTCGAGGACTTTTTCTCAAGGTGACCATGTATCTCTTTATGATCGTAAGTACTAGAAGCATCCAGGGAAGTTCCAAATGCATTGGATTAGACCCTTTATAGTTGCGGAAATCTGGATGTCAGGTGTTGTTAGAATGGAGAAACTAGATGGGTTTTTTTTTAGTATGTGTGAATAAAGCACACCTGAATCCCTACATTTTTTCTCATCGAAATAATATCCGCAATACCCCTGTCAAAAGGAGTGAATAAACTAGGTAGGTTTTTGTTTTATTTTTTCGTTTTCCTTTTCTCAAATAAAGTAGTGACATGCCCAACTTTCACTCACCCATATATTCTACTTGTCGTTGTCAATTTTTCCAATCCATGTCACATCATTGTGGTCAGGGAGTTGATGTCAAATATTTTAAGCATTTAGTAGTTTCTGATGTGCCCATCCCTATCATGTCTCTTTGTAATTTCTCATTAAATGTAATTACTACCTTTCTATTTCCATTATGTCCTTGTTAGTTAAGTTCACTTATATCAAAATGGTTTTTAGTACTTTTTTGGTTAACCGTCAACATGTTATTTATTTCCCCGAGTGTCATGTCATGTCAAAATTGTGTTGGTACTTTTTCCCTTTATTACCCAAATCACTGATTAGATTTCATTGTGCTTGTTGGTCATGCTTGTTGTCAATGTTGAGTTATTTACACATGTTTACCCTTGATGGAAGTTTAATGATTATCTTGCATCATCTCATCATGATTGTATACAACTTTGTAATCACTTGGTTTCCAAGTCATTGTGTTACGTCTGGTTGTTTTCATATTCATCTCTAGAGCCCACTGTGAATTCTCTATGTACTCCTTCACATCCTCATCCTCCAGTTATATTTGTCTATCATAGGTCTACTACATCCATGGGTTTTGTTGCAACTTCTCAAGGGTCTGTTCCAAACTTTCCATTCTAGTGGATATCCATGATTCATGAGTTGACATTCTAGGCAAACTACAGGATAAAATTGAGGACACTTGAGTCATCTATGTTGAATTTTCGGCATAGATGATTTGAGGGGCTAAATTTAAAAAATGGGCTAATTTTCCATTATTTTTCTCGAAAAACAATTCGCCCATTTCCATTTTTTCTAAAAACGATTCACCCAAACTCCATAGAATAAAATTATTTTACCTTAAAAATCCCCAAACTTTTATAGAAACTATATAAAATCCTTATAAATCTGAATATTTTTACAAATCTATCGCCAAACATTTTATATTTTGCGTATTAAAGACAAGTAATATTAGCCCAGGTTTCTACATTTTAATATAAATTTCCATCCTTAAAATCATCCCTGTTTTTCAGATGGGGACATGTTTCCTCAGATGAAGGACAAAGTATATATGAACTATTTTCCCCTACCTTCTAGAGAGGTGTACACATAATGGAAGACTCCTTATGTTCCATTGTGGGATTAAAAAATAATGAACCTACGAGATTTGCTCGTGTTTGAAACTATCGATGAAGTCAAGAACTTCACTAAATTCCTCATGAGTCAAGTGCACAATGGTTATTTATGGTTGTACCAAGATTATCCAATTCATGTGGATGATATCCATCGAATGGCATGGATTTCCATGGAGGGTGAACATGTTATAAAGGGTTTCCAAGGTTAAGGGAAACATGAGAAAAAGAAAGGAGAGATAAATTTGTATGATAGGTTCAGAACTAGGAGTGGAGGTCATAGAGCCCTTATTGAGCCCATTTACCATGATAAAGTTTGTTGCTAATGCTACTTTATCATGAAAAAAGTGATGAAGAAAAAAACTAAGGGATAATGCACGTTAGATGTGTTATTGATAGTCTATTTTTGTGCACAGGGCACACAAATGAACTGGTGTAAGTATTTGATGACTTAGATGTTACATGATTGTGTGCATTTTCATGAGAAGGTTGGATACTTCATGTACGATTATATTTGAGTCACATTCACCATGTGGAAATGGTGGCCAACATAGGGGAGGGAGTTAGCAATGACTCTAGACTGACGAGTGGCTATTATGTCCAAGCCCTGATAGGCACTAATTGATAACACCAATGATTCACTCAACTACATTTCTCTATTGTAGGTAGAATGATATGATTAATGCCAGCAAGCGCATGAGGATTATGCAATAATTTCTTAACCGACACATCAGTAAGATATGATTGTGAATGGACAAAGACCACACATTTATGAGCCCAAGATCTGTGGACCCTAAGAGGTTCCACACTTCCCAATTTGTTGATTATATTGATGAGGATTCTATAGAGAAGGAGATTTTTTCTTGGCCTGGAACGAAGAGGGTGTTGAAAGCCTCGAGGATAACCTATCAATTGTGTTTTATTTCACAATGCGAGGCTCCAATGTCTACATATGTTATCAACCCTAGTACTACCACATAGAAGAGGCAAATAAAACCTTCTGATTTAGAATCCAAATAGGAGGAGGAATATTTACCAAAGTCAAGATCGATGCTATCACAATTTCCCTTAATTCTAGACACCTCTATATTCACAGATAAAAAGTTTAGAGATCTTTTAGAGTCTAATTTTTAGTTCCATCAAATAAACCTCACACGGGTTCATTGTTGTACTCGACTTGTATCCCCATTTTCACTGACATTGTCCCCCTCACTACACTTCTACCCCAATCCCAAGTTATGAAATACACCCTATCCACTTTTCCTATTATTACAATATTGGATGACCTCATCATCACTATAAAAAGCACCCAATCTACCTGTATTATTGAGGAACTCTCTCATCAACCACCTATTTCTATTCAAGGATGATTTTAGGGGGCTAAATATCGCTCATGGGCTAATTTTCCATGGTTTTACCAAAACAAGATTCGTTATTCTAAAACTTATTCGCCCAAATTCTATAGGATAAAATTATTTTACCTTAAAAATCACCAAAAGTGTATAGAAACTATATAAAATCCTTAGAATTTTGAATATTTTTACAAAAATATCGCCAAACATTTTATAGTTGGCATCTGAAGGATTGTAAGATTCACCAAGGTTTCTAAATTTAAAAATAAATTTACATCCTTAAAATCATCCCTTGTTCTGTTGTGGACACTCTGTACACTGCTCCATTGTCCCCTATTCACATTGATGCTGCTATAGAGGGAAAAGCCCCCTATGGACTACACTAGGGTTCAACATATAGGTAGAGATAACCATCTAAAGTATCCTAATTTTTATAAATACCTTGACTATACCCCACATTCATGCATAAAATACAAAGTATAAGGATTTGGTAACTCTACCTTAAACTCCGCGTCCGGTGTCAATCCTTTTGCGTTCGGTTGTTCCTCGACTACAAGTCTCCTCCCAAGGCCAACATACATTCACCAAAAGACAAACAAGAAACTATGAACATGCATCTTATATATGAATTAGTGGGTTAGATTTCATAATAAAATGTAAATCAAACATAAAGATTGAACACATCATATGGTAGGACATAAAAAGTACTTGTTTATATTAATCTCACAAAGTTACTTACAATGAGATTAGTGAATTCTCCTCGAACCTGGTCTGGGCTCCTCTTCACCAAGCTCTAACTACACTTTCATGTATCTTTCTCCTCTTCAGATCTCTCTAGGGAATGGATTAGTCTTCCAATGGAGGAAAAAGGCAAGAATAGGGAATTGTGGCTCAGGACTCACAATGTGGATGCAAATTCTTGGGGCAAGGGGGGAAAGTGAAATGGGAAGCGTTTCACTGTTCTTATGATTATTCTTGAAATGAGACCCAAACACCTCCTTTTATATGAAAAAATGATGGTTATTCGGTTGGGTGATGGGCTATAGGCGGTGGGACAGTTGGAAAACTACCCAATAGCCCGTAATCTCAACAAATTCCTTGCATTTTGCAACTTTTGTGGGAATACGCGGGTTGTAATGGTGCATATAACATATGTACGCAGGTAGTAATGTTGCAGCTAGCATACATACACGGGAAGTAGTGGTGCAGGGCACGTACATCTTCAAAAATAATGTTTTTAAGAAGAGTTGCTCAGTGATGGCTTGGAAAAAATAGCAAGTAAGATGGCCTGATGCTAGGCATGCATGTATGGTTCAATTTAGGGTTATAACAGATGCCCCCTAATGTGTGAGGTTAGAAGAGGATATGATGGCTAAATAACATTACAAATATTCACCAACGTATGAAGCAAGTGAGCCCGAGACCAGAGTTCGGGAGGTGCCATCTGTAAAAAAATAGTAATTGTCTCACCGAGACGGTCATACCCATGCTCAAGATGAAATAAATCATGGCTAACAATCAAATAAACTGCATATCCATGTCATATAACTATATAAAGTGTAGTCGCAAGCAATACACAACGGATCTAGATCTCAAAATCAAATATATACATGTATAATATCCATCTTCAAGAAGCCAAATGACGCCTGGTGGCTGGAGATGAGGCCTTCAGAGCTCGAGAAACAAATTCAATATCTTCAAAACTCGGGTAGGAGTGTAATGTGAGTGTACTACTTCACTATCCATAGGTCTTCAATGGCCCTTCAAGAACATAAAAAAGGATCTTGATGTTCAGGCATAAAACATCATTGATTTTGAGCAAGGACTTTATTGGAATTTTAGGATGGTCGGGCATGAGGTAAAGAGACAGACTAAAAAATGGATGACWCAAGTTGGGTAAAAATTCTCTTGGAAAATATCACGACAGATGATTAGAATCAGGAAGCATGGCATTGACATAAGTTCACGATGCAGGCGACAACGCAAAATTTCCATATGTTTGGAAGAATAACCAAATGGAGGAGGACACAACTCTATGTAGTGACAACAAATTCATAAGGTCATATTAAATCCCAATGCTTGATGAAAAACGAAAGGATGTTCTTTGTCCAAGGGTGACTCATTGTGCTTCCATAAAAAGAAAATACTTTTCCCATCCTCTTTTTGTGGTATATTTGATTTTTTTTGTTTTTTTCAATATTTTGAAGAGCTTTAAAAAGAATAAAAGAATTCTACGTTACAAAGGAGGAACAAATGTCGCAAGCATACCAATTCCAAGCGCAAGGAACACACTAATGCTCATAGCAAGGAGACATGTGCAGGAAAACGACACTCGGGGAAAATTCCTCCATGGGTCAAGGTGTCAGGTCATAGAGGAAAAGTGATACAAGGCTTGCATATAAGGCATGCTTCAAAGGTTCAGTTGAGAGAAAAATGGAGCTTGCATTAGGCGAAGACGCAGAGATGCAACTGTGATTAGAAAGACATGATCCTAATGTATTTTTTACGAGCCCATAGAAGGTAAGCTTGGTGTGGTTTTTCATTTTTAGAGAGTCTGAAAAAGCATAAAAGAAGACTACATTGGGGTACCTTTTTTGCAAGTAGTCTAGTCGGCTCGAAAAAGGGATAAACTAGCACCGAAAAGATGTTTATTCAGAACCATTGTAAAGAGTGTGACACAGACAAGATCACTCAACAATCTTTTCAATTTTAAGGAGTCTGAAAAGAGATTAACTACAGACTCACAACCTTTCTCTAGATTTAGTCTCCTTAGCCTGAAAAAGTATAAAATCTACTTAGGAGAACTCTCCCAGGGAGAGGAATCTCCCGAGGTGTAAATTTTTCCTCCTTAATCTACATGTCGGAAAAATGGGTAAACTCATGCTAGTAGATGTTTTTCTGTACCAATTAACAAGTGTGAAAGAACAAGGTCACTTGACGATCTTTTCCATTTTAAGGAGTCTGAAAAGAGATTAACTACGGAATTCATAGGGTATGTTCTTCTAGACCAATTTAACGAGTGTGAAGGAACAAGTTCACTTGACAATTTTTTCAATTTTAGGGAGTCTGAAAAGAGCTTAACTATGGACTCCATGGGGGTTCCTTTTTCGTAAATTTAGTCCCGCAGACCCCAAAAAGGGTTAAACTTATACCTAAGAATACTCTTCTAGCAAACCAAAGTTCCTAGAGCGTACCTTTGTTCATAAAATTGACCATTTGGACCGAAAAAGGGGTAAAATACTCCTGGATAGATGTGCCTTCAAATTTTAATTTGGCGAGCATGAAGGACAACAAGATTGCTCAACAATATTTTCATGTTTAGAGGGTCTGAAAAGGGCTTAAAAGAAAACCTATTTTTTGGGAGTCCCGAGGGTGAGGCCAAGAGTGATAGAATATCAAAAATATGAGGCTCAAACTTGTGAACAAGACAAGACTAACCAATAATCCTGAGCCTAAAGTCATTAACGATGACATGGACACCAAAATGCAACTAGGATCTACCTAGGGCATCCATGTGGAGGTAGGCTCTACCACTAAATTACGACACTTCTAGAGCAGTAATGACGGTTCCGTGTCACAATTCAGTGGGATTGATCCTATGGTAAAGAGGAAAATACAATGAGATGCAGAAAGTGAAGGTGGAATATTAATTTAAATAAAAAAAAGTTGGGAAAATGACTTTTACCAAAGGACCTTCAAAAATGACCCATCTCTCAAAAATTTATCCAATGAGAAACTAAAGAACCACATTAAATGATTTTCAATCCAGGAAAAAATGACAAAAGGGTTCAAAAAATGAAAAAAAGGGCCAAAACACTCTATAAATAGAAGTTGGCAGCTCATTATCACCATTGAAAATTGAGAATTGACCAAAAATCCAAAAACACCCCTTTGCTAAAAAAGTTGATCCCGGGTGGTTCAGAGGACGAAATGAACTTCTGCTCAGACCAAGTAAGTACAAACTAGATCCTCTTACATTTCTATACTTTCATTTTTCATTTCTTTTAGGTTTTGTGGGGGCATGCACGTTTAAAAAAGGGTGGCCCTACATGTTCCCGAGATTTCCAAGGACAGCCCGGGTATGCCCGTGGGCAGAAAATAGTATGCCTGCATGCATACGCGACTGTGTCCAAGACAAGTCACGTACACCCTCAAAAAGGTAGAAAAATAAAAATGCAAGAGCTAACTTCCTCCATGAACTTGTTTGTAACAGGATGTATGTCCATTGGAGAGAGAGGGAGCATGAGGATATAGATATCTTGGTCGATGAGGACCCTACAACTATGGACGCATTGAGACAATGCGAGTTGTGGAATTTCTTCCAGTGTCCATTCATGAGGGCACAACTCAGGCTGTTGAATGCCTTGGTAGATTATTCACATCCTGATGCTGAGGCGTTTATGCTTGAGGGGCAGTCATTGACTCCAACGACTAAAGAAATTTACTTTTTTACTGGCCTCTCAAGGAGGGGTGAACAAGTCAACTTGTGTTCTTTTCCCCTCATGCCTCACAACATTGCTGAGTTGATTGAACTACATTGCGAGGCTAGTACTGAGAAAGTAGGTTCTCAGGTGACAATCAACAAGATCACCAACCTATCACTAAAAGTGATATTTTTACTCATTGGGAGGATCCTCGTATCTCCATCTTTACATTAGACCTCCCGGACGCACATAAATTATGCAGTGCAGTGCTTGAATGCACGAATCTTTGACGGGAGTACAACCATGCTAGACTGCATGAAGAGATAACTCATCGAGTGTCATGGGTGGAAAAACAAAAACTTTGGGTTCAAGACTATTCTGTGCTCATTCATTTTTTAGAGTATTTCTAGTCTCAGTCCATGAGAGATAGTGTGAGGGAACATGGCCTTCATCCCAGTAGTGTGTAGATGGAAAACGTTGTTTCCACAGAAGGAGGGCGGAATGACCATAGAGGCCTTCGATAACACCATTTTTTACTGGTGGGCACAGTAGATTCCGACGATAAAGGAATACCCCTACACCGGGATCAACGTTTCTAGGGACCTGAACATGCCCTTACCTCCTGGAGTTGAGCGAGGGGACATGAGTACATTTTATTTTAAATGTTATTTAATTTTTTATTCTCTTTTTATATTATCGTTTTTATGTTCACCAGAGTATCTGACAACTATGTATTTGTTATGTACAGATGTGGGGCCAGTGCAACTAGCTAATTTTGCGAGGAGAAGGCAACGTACTCGACCAGAGGAAGCACCAATAGCGACCACTATACTAATAGTAGCAGCAAGGGGACCTCTAGCCGGAGAGGCTGAGAGAGTGTTGAGACGGGTGGAGCGAAATCTCATCATGCTTACTCGTACAGGGCCCATGGCCGAGATCGAGGATCTCCCACCATCTATGTAGCCACATGTTGTTGGGGTGCCACGAACCTGGGTCAATTTTTTTGGGCGTTTGGAGAATGTCATCATTCACTATGCCATGGCCAATAGGCCCCATTATTATAATAAAGTGGACTAATTACGTGCCGAGCGCACTCTTTGTATATTTTTCAGGGCATAAGCCCCACGTTTTATACCAGACATATTATTTTTTGAGGCGCTTGTGCCCACCTATGTACTCTGAGACTTTATATATATATATATATGTGAATTTACATGTTTTATGTCTTATGGATTACATTTTTACAATGTATGTACATGTGTATGTGTGTGCTTCTTTCTATGTGTGTGAAATATGCCAATCTAGTACTTGATTATCTAGAGTATCTGTCATTTGATTCAATCTTCTAGGAGCATGGATATGTGTAATGTAATCAAAACATCATTCTAAGAGACGTACCCTAAGGAATCATCAGTGTACAGTAGGATCATAAATGCGGTAAACCCTATTTAACTGGGACATAACCAGCTATGCATCTAAGTAGACTTGGAGGTGAGAGATACCATGCGACAAAGCATCAAGAAGAAACTCTATTACTGCACTATACTCCGTGACATTGTTCATGGCGTCACCTAGATAGATACCTCCATAATATAGCAACTGGACTTGAGATGTGAAGAACACCCAAGCTGCAGAAGCAAATCTCCGAGTGTGTCGGCTAGCACCATCCATGAACCCAATGAACACCTCTAATTCACTTGACATCTGTCATAGTGAAAAATATGACATAAAAAATGGCATGTCCATAAAATAAGAAGACAGAACAAACTAAATGTATAATACCCATGCATGTTTACAGGAATTCACCCTAGGCGACCCACCTACGAGTAATACTTATTGAGGTAGAGCCCATTTCTAGGCTCTGCCAAAGAGTTCCCCTCAAATTCAACTAGACAACAAGTGCCCTTCTTTAATACTTCCTTCACAATGAACGGTCTGGACCACATGGGTTTAAACTTGCCTGCCCCTAGGGAAGACTTATCTTGCTCATAGACCAGGACAAGGTCACCTTCAGAAAAAATTTGAGGATGAACAGACTAATCATACTAACACTTGACTCTTTTCTTGTGACTCGTTAGCCAAGGCTGCATCACGTCATTGCTCATTGATCTCCTCGAGATATAATAAGAATTTCGCAAGCGGTGAAGTGTATGGAAATAACTGTATTTCCAGCGTAAGAGATTGGATCTGACACTCTATAGGAAAGACTTCTTCCAACCCGTAAACGAGTTGAAATGGTGAGAAATTGGTGGCAGTATTCACAGACGTTCGGTAGGCCCACAATGTCAAGTACAACATCAAATGCCAATTTTACTTGGCTGAATTGATCGTTTGCTGTAGAATGGCCTTGAGAGACTTATTCACAACTTACAACTGACCATTCACTTGTGGGTAGTAAGGTGATGAATGTTCTTTCCTTAACCCAAGATTTAATGTTAACTTAGACATCATTTTGTTCTGAAAGTGACTACCATGGTCAGTGAAAATATCCTTCGGGATGTCGAACCTTGCTATTATTTGATTAAACAAAAAGAGAGTTGTTGTCTCTCCATCATTATTGAATGTTTTCATAGCTTCGACCCACTTTGTGAAGTAGTTTACTGCTATGATGATATAACAGTGCCCCCTTGTTGAAGGGGGATGGCATGTAGTATAATCAATCCCCCACTTGGTGAAGGGGCCAACAGTAATGACGAGAAACATGGGAGCGGGGTGTGCCCTCATCTTCCGAGAGAAGATATGACACAGGTGGCACTTCTTGACCGATTCAATGCAATATTTGATCAACGTCGGCCAATAGTAACTTGCTCGTAGAATATTTTGGGTTGTTTCCAATCCAGACAGATGACCACCACATGCTCCAGTGTGGCAGTCATTAAGCACGAGTTATGCTTCTTCATGAATGAGACACCGGAAAAGGATGCAATCTACAACTCGACGATACAAAGTGTCATAGAGTATGAGATAGTTCTTCGCTTGATGGCGTATACGTTGACACTCATCATGAGAAGTAGAGGTAGGGAACTTCAATGTCTAGAGATAGACTAGTATATATCCATACCAAGGGTCCAAAGATGAAATTAGAAAAATATCTCCTTTAATCAGTGATTCTTCAGTAGACGCATAAAATCTTTTGTGATCTCGACACAGTTTTCAATAAAATGCTGAAGAAAATTCGATTTACCTTGTAAGATTTGAAGTTGAGGGACTGTGAACGGGGGAGGAAATTGAACTATCGCCTCAACCTTCAGAGGATAGACCATGATCCCTGCTGTCAATATTATGAAACCTAGCAAACAACCCAACGTCACATAGAAACTACACTTGTTAGGATTCAAGCGAATCCGATAGTAGCGACATCGCTCAAAGATAAGTCAAAGGTGCACGGGATGATCATATCTCTTATGATATCATGACACTAAAACATCGAGATAAGCCTCAAATAAATGTATTAATTCATGGAAATCAAAATACATGGCCTGTTGAAAAGTGGCTCCAGCATTCTTCAGGCCAAAAGGCATCTTTCGATAAGGAAATGTAACCCATGGATAGATAAAAGTTGTTTTATGCTTTTATTCAAGCTTAATCTGTATCTGATTGTATCCGAAAAACCATCCATGAAAGAAAATACCTCACAGCCTACACACTTAACGACAATCTGGTGAATGAATGGGGTGGGGAAATTATCCTTTGGACAGGCCTTGTTCAAATAATGGAAGTCCATACATATGCAAATCGTTCCCTGCTTTTTGTTGACGGGAACAATATTTGACACGCATTGAATCAATTGAACGGGGTAGATGAAACCTTCCTTGAGTAGTTTCTCTACTTCAGCCTTAATATTTATCGCTTTTTGAGGATTGACTGGATGAAGCTTTTGTCGGACCGGCTTGCATCAGGATAAGTCGTTATTTCATGTTCGATGATTCATGGATCAATTCCTGGCATTTCCTCGTAAGACCAGGCAAAAACATCGTGGAATTATTTAAATAAATTCGTGTATATTCGAATATCCTCGAGGGAGTAGTCTGCTCTATTGGCCCTTGTTTATGGAAGGAAGCGAAGATCAAGGAAGAAAAGGTAAAATGAGAACTGCGCGGAAAACATAGTGACTGTCACTGGGTCGAAGTAAGCAAAAGAGAAGAAAAGATGGAGCGAAGTACGGAAAAGAAAGATGTTGGATGAGGAGATTAGGGATGACAGATCAGCAAGAGAAAGGGATCGTGGACAATGCAGCAAGCAGAGAAATCCACCATTGGATGCTTTGGAGCACCACACGACAAGGAAGGAAAGACAAGCTGGCAAAGCCTGGAAAATGTGGGTCAAGTTGACCTAGCATTTTTTACACCTAGGGTTTTGGGTAATTAGGGTTTTGACACCTAGGTTTCAACCTAAGACTATCACTGAGGGACTGTAATGTATAATAGAGGTAGATAGGAACTAGGTCAAGTCACTAGTAGCATTGGGTATTGCTATTGATTGTGGTTCATTGAGAGATTATTGTACTGTGAGAGAGAGAAGTGTTGAGAGTGAGAACCTTCTAGTATTGTAAGATCTTCATATAGGTGCGAAGATCAAAACTTGCAGCTGGGTGCGGAGGAAGCCGAGAGAAAGAGAAAGGAAGAGATAGGATCTTCCTACCAGAGCACATATAAAAACTGTAAGCTTTATCTTAATATATCATAAGCACAGTTTTGTGGATGTAGCCCTAGAAAGAGGGTGAACCACGTACATTTTGTGTTGTATGTGTGATTGATGCCTAGATTCCTATCATTGGTATGTTGTCCTTTGCATTATTGTGTTAAACCAGATCTATAGCTGCACATAGTAGATCTAGATGATAGTGATACCTGGATACTACATTATTGTTGTATTAGTTCCACTTGATATTCCCCTGGTTGTAAACATCTTTGTCCTCCAACCCCCCTCTTAGCTTCTTTGGGTTAGACTGCACCTACTTCGCAGGTGTTGTCGAAAGGGCCAGTAGCTAGGGCTTGTTGGTGCGCTCTTGGAGTGAACCCTGGGTCTGCCCCTATGCCAACAAATGGTTCCGTTGACGGGACAAGAATATTTTTAAGGGAATTTCAAGGTGGTTCCCATCAAAGACCGAGATTCAAAAGTGGATATAAGATCAAGAGAGGGACTTCATTGAATCCCAGAATAGGAACCCTAAACTGAGTACTGAAGAGTGGTTGTAAAGATTACATCTTCACTGACATTCACGAGATCTTGTTTGGAGGAATCCACTAGGAGTTGTTTGAGTGGTTGGCTACGTTACCCGATACCCATTTTGAGATCAGATCTATACCTCCTATGGTTTGGACACTGGCACTGATCCAGAAGGTCAAGAGAGTTGACAATGTTGTATCCAGAGAAGTAGATCATTGGTTTGATAGTACCATTGGACGGTATATCACCGAGTTTGTTGTTGATAGAAAAAAATCATATAGCCAAGATGAGAGATACTTTTTTAAAGGACCCAGAGGAAAAATTTTACACTTTCTGAAGCTGAGAATCAAGATTCTCTTGCATGAAAACCACATCCTGAAGACACAATAGATTGGTCGGACCTGAAAAGGCTAATTTTCAAGAACTTGGATAGCAACAGTGACATAGAAGCAGGACATACGTGTAGTGGGAAAGTATTTCGAGGGGTTCACCTTGAGAACTTGTTTAAACAAAACTACAGAGAAGAGCATTTCTACAGTGGAGAAGAGGTAGATCTAACCGACGAAGAACATTCATATCCCACCGAAACAGAAGGAGGGGAAGCTGAAGAACTTTGCCAAAGCGAGCCAGAAACCTCAAGAACTACGCGGACTACTGAAGTAAGTAACATTAATTCTCCTATTTTCTCAACAATACCTAGTAGTCAGAATAGTTAGAACCACCAGAGTCCTCAAAGCACTGTTACTGATAGCTCAACATCTACTCAGACAAGAAGCCTAGTCAGTTCTATGGAAGATGAAATGAGGCTCCCTATATTTAGAGGATTTGGATATGAAGATCTAGATCAACATTGGTTTTTGTGTGAAGTCATATGGAATATTAAAAGTATCACCGACGAAGCCATCAAGAGAACCCAGTTCATCACTATGCTAAGGAACCGCGGACTAAGTTGGTACATGAAACTTGTCCAAGGACTGGTGCAGCCTAAGCCACTAAACGAGATCAAGAATGTGTTGATTGGATATTTTAAGAAACTTAAGTCGGAGTCACAATGTATTACAGAGATAAAAGAGATCAGACAAAAGGTAGCAGAACCTGTTTGGGAGTTCGACCAGAGATTCAAGACCCTAAAAGGTCAATTAACTTTCCAGATCCCCGATGAATAGAACAAAGAATGGTTCATCACCACGTTGTTACCACACATCAAAGTCCCTCTGATGTAGTAGAAGATTGCATCGCAGGTAGAATCTTTGGAAATCACCATGAAGCTTGAATCAACACCTATGGGAGAATCGAGCGCAGGCATGAGCCAGATCTTGAGTCAGCTAACCAGTTTGTCTTTACAGGTCAAGGATATGAAGAAATATAAGGGAAAAGACAAAAGGGAAGATGTATGGTGTGTAAGATGAAGATCAGAAGGTCATGATAAGGAACACTGTCCCTTATTTCATGAGTATTTGGCCTCAGGAGTGTCGAGCCCCTTAAATCAAGTTAACCTACCTTGGTGAGATGTGTGGAGAAATAGGCATCACCCACGTGAGTGCTATTACATGAAAAAGTATTTTCAGACATCCACAAACTTGTATTGCACATTATGTAAATCAATGGGGCATGATGATCAATATTGTAGAGCTTACGATCTCATGCATGAGAGGTCGAGGGACATATACAAGATTCAAGGCGAAGTACAACAAGAAGGAAACAATCTGCAGTACAACTCTCCAAGGAGAGGAAACTTCAATCCTCGCGGTGGATAAAGAGGAAGAGGATGAGGAGGAGGTATGGGCCGAGGCCAAGGACAAATAATCTGTTATAACTACACACAGCCAGGACACTTAGCAAGGGATTGTCAGAATCCTTGCACAACCTACAGTTATTGTAACTCCTTTGAGCATGTCATAGAGGAATGCCCTATGTTGCTGACTAGGCTTCAAGAAAGATGAGGACCCCAGCAAAACCCACAAGTACAAATGATATATGTTGAACCTCGTGGAACAAACCCTAGAGTCATTTTCATTACTCGAGGAGGTACTGTTATAGGAGAGGATAGAACAACCCAAAGAATGATCGCAGAAGAGTTCGGTATCAGGAAAGCTGAGGAGAAGACTCAGGCTTTTGATGCAAAGAAATAAAGATGAATCTTTGAGGAAGAAAGACAGGAATTCAAGAGGAACCAAGGGTCCTCATATAGAATGCAACTAGAAGTAAAAGAGTACGGAATGACTTAGGCATTTGATCAATGGGTTGCGCATAAACAAGGAAAGGAGGTAAGTATTCTCATCAAATTTTTGTACACTTGTCTTAAATTAATTCAGGATGAGAAAGATGTACAAGAATTACAAAACCTAATTAGGAAGTATGAGATAGGAAAGGTAGACCCCTTGCTGAACAGGGCATTACACCATATTGGTAAGAAGACAAGAAAAAACAAATAATTACATTTGAATGCTCAAATAGGAGAGTATGACATAGACTATGTGGTCCTCGACTTAGCGTCGGAGGTCAACGTCATGACGAAGCAAACTTGGGCACTGATGGGAAAACCTGAGCTAATATATTCCCCTATCAGGATTCGCATGGATAATCAACAAGATATCATCCCATTTGGACAATTGGAGAATGTCCCTATGGACATCGATGGAATTAGAACCTTTGCATACTTTGAGGTAATTGAAATTGTTGATGATAGCTTCCCTTACCCTGCATTTCTAGGAATTTATTAGGCCTTCAACAATTCTACTGTGGTCGATTTAAAGAAAAGACACATGACATTTGAAGGAGATGGACTTAGGGTCATTTCACCTTTAGATTGATATGAAGGTCCACGATATACAGATCCCATCAGAGAAGAATACTACACATATGACATGGAAAACATCTATAAATTAATAGCCAGACAATAGGATTATATCAACCCTACTATCGATGGGAATCTAAGATGGCGAAGTGACAACGTGTGTTCATCAGATTCAGAAGAAGCACTGGATAACTCGTAGAACCAGATGTATGAAGTATCCACAAGGAGATGTGCTCGACTGACCAGAGAAGTTCGTTGGATTGGTACAACAATAAGTAACTTACCTACCTTTGATGGTCTGAATCCTTTAGAATCCTTCTTGATGGACTTTGAATAAATTGTACCAGAACAACAAAGGATGTTGGCTATAGAGAAGGCTCTGAAAGCCTCACAAACAAGATGGTGGGGGACACTTAAAATCAATATCACAGACTGGACACAATGTCGAACCTTGATGACAATGCAGTTTTCAGCACAAGTAGGATGCTGCAAAGTGAGGTACACAGGTTGAAGCTGCCCAAAGGACCATGTATGAAGTAGTGAAGAGGCTTGTAGTGACATTTCTCAAGAAAAATGGGTACACAGATTCATTAACATGCTAGACACGACCCCTATTAACTGGTACCTTCAAGCGAAGTTGTGCCTTATCATTGCAGATTGGAAAGGTATGCTTCAGAATTTTGTAACCACCTTTTTCTTTGAAAGTGAATTTACTTCAGTAGATCAAGCATTAAATATTGTGAGGAAGAAATTATTTAAGGAGGCATCTACCCTCCCTTTGGAGAAAGAAGAGGACAAATGGACTATGCCATTCCAAAAATTACAAGGATGTTACAACATTAATGCCGACGAAGATGATGATCCGAGGAAGGTAAAAATTGTTGAGACAAAAGGCCACAGGGATGTGGAAGGACCAAGAGTTGAACTGGAACTACCATTCATTGGAAAACCGATCAATATAAAGAAAGTCAATATTGGGATAGAGGAGACGCCAAAGCTTGTCAATGTCAGAGATTACTAGGATGCTGCTACCATTGAAAAAATTACAGAATTACTGCACGAGTATTAGGACTTGTTTCCGACCAAGTTCACTGATATGAAGGGTATCAAAGGACCTATGGGAGAGATGCAAATACCTTTGAAACCAGATGTGAATCCAGTCAAGTAAAGACCCTACAGATTGAACCTGAAATATAAGAAAAAAGTGAAGATTGAGCTCGACAGAATGCTGGAAGCAGGGATTATTGAACCTATCGAAGAGTCGGAGTGTATCAACCCTATGGTAGTACAAGACAAGAAGACAGGTGAGATCAGAATATGTGTGGACCTCAGAAAGCTGAATGATACATGTTTGCATGACCCCTTCCCTACACCATTCACCGATGAAGTATTAGACAATGTGGGAGGCCAAGAGGTGTATTCTTTTACATATGGGTTTTCACGATATCATCATATCCGGATTGCCCAAGAGGACCGCCACAAGACCACATTTTCCACAGAATGGGGATCCTACCAATACACAGTGATTCCATTTGGACTAAAGAATGCCCCAACCATCTTTTCTAGGGTGGTGGTCGAAGAGTTCAAAGATTTTTTTCATAAGTTTTTAGAAGCTTATTTTGATGATTGTATTGTTTTTAGTTTGCTGAAAAACCATACTGAATGTCTAAGGCTAATGTTGGATAAATGCAGGCAATGTCAAATTTCTTTGATTTTGAAGAAGTGCATCTTCTTCTCACCATTTGGAGTATTATTAGGTCATATTGTATGCAAGCAAGGATTGTTGGTGGACCCCTCCAAAATTGAAATTATAGTTGATTTTCCACCTCCTACCTCAGTCAAACAATTGTGCACTGAACTAGGACATACTGGTTATTACAGAAAATTTATCAAAGGATATGCTTAGATTACTACACCGATGGAGAATTTATTAAATAAAGACTATCAATTTGGTTGGACAGAAGAATGACAACAGAGCTTCGACACACTAAAACAAAAGATGGTGATTGCGCCTATTCTGGTCTTCCCAGATTAGAGCAAGGAATTTCATGTGCATGTTGTTGTGTCTTCCATTGCATTAGGAGCAGTACTAGCACAACCTGGAGAAGGGGACATTGATCATCCATTAGCATTTTCCAGCAGAAAGCTATCAACAACTGAAATTAATTACACCACTACATAGAGAGAAGAATTAGCCATGGTGTATGCATTACAAAATTTTGCCACTACTTGTTGGGAGGAAACTTTAAAATGTTTACTGATCACTCTGCGATGAAGTAACTAGTCAAGAAGACAGTGTCTGAGGGGTGAATATGCATATGGATTCTCCTGTTTCAAGAATATGATTTTGAGATCATAGTTAAGCCAGGAAGAATGAACAAGGGACCTAACCACATGTCAAGGTTGGAACATGGTGAAGAACCCACCAGGCTAGAGGATACACTACCGGATGCACAATTTCTTGCCATCAAGAAGATGGATGACCACTTCATAGACATAGTCCAATTCCTATCAACAGGAATGGCTCCAAGTGAGTATAAAATTTTTGAGAAGAAACTGCTAGTGGTGCACGCTGTAGACTTTTCACTGATAGTTGGTCAATTATATAAGATGGGACCTGACGAGATGCTAAGAAGATGTGTGATGGAAGTAGAGCACCCACTAATCCTAACAAAATCTCATGAAGGAATCACAGGAGGACATTACGCAGGCAAAGCTACTGCGTAGAAGGTTTTACGAGGTGTCCTTTGGTGGCCTACCTTACAAAGATATGCTAAAGAGTATACTAGAGCCTATGATGTATGCCAGAGAGTTGGAAAACCATCCAGAAGAGATGAAATTCCACTAGCACCACAGATGACCCTACAAGCAATTGAAAATCGGGCCATTGACTTCGTGGGACCTATAAAACCACCAGGAAAGCACACAGCAGCAAGATATATTATTAATGCGACAAAATACCTGACTAGATGGGCTGAAGCAAGAGCAGTCAAGGACTATAGTGCAACTGCAGCTACACATTTTTTATTTGATGAAATAATAACTAGGTTTGGATGCCCTAAGACCCTTATGAGTGATCAAGGCACTCATTTCATCAACAAGACAGTTGAAGCCTTGATTGAAGAATTTGCAGTCCACCATCAGAAGAGTACACCTTACCATCCACAAGAAAACAGAACGATTGAAGCATTCAACAAAATCTTAGAGACGACATTGACAAAGATTTGTAGTGTGAACAGCGATGATTGGGATTTAAGAGTACCAACAGTACTCTGATCTTATAGAACCACTTGCAAGAAATTAACAACGCAAACCCCTTTCAAGTTGGCTTATGGTCTTGAAGTTATTGTCCCGATGGAGTACTTGGTACCAATCTTAAGAATTGTTGCATTTACAGACATGGATGATACTGGAGATGTTCGTGAGAGGATTTTCTAGCTAGTTGAACTAGAAGAAGACATATTTATTGTAGGATTCCATCAGTAGGTACATAAGGGAAGAGAGAAGGCCTACCATGAAAGACACATCAAGAAGAAGGTGTTTAAGCAAGGTGATTTAATACTGATTTAAAATAGTAAATTCATAAAACATCTAGGGAAGTTCAGAATGCATTGGCTCAGACCATATGAGATCACCTATGTTACAAAAGGAGGAGTTGCGTAGCTGAAGACATTAAAAGGAGAATGGAAAGAGGGATTAGTGAATGGGAGTCAGCTGAAGTTGTACTATGAAAACTAGCTTCCTCTCAGCTCTCAACAAAAGCAAGGAGAAAAGGGACTAGGTACCAGGTGCAGTTGAAACTAGGTACCAGAAACAAAAAATATAGTCTGCACAAGGAAGGGAAGGAGATATGGAGAAGAAAGCAAAGGCTACACTCTATATTCCAAAGTTGAAGTGACATGGAAGGATCAGAACTGAAGTGCCTCGATACGTGTCACAGGTGAGTGTTGGGGGCCTGTTGGCCCTTGGTTATGGAAGGAAGCGAAGATCAAGGAAGAAAAGGTAAAACAAGAATTGTGTGGGAAACACAATGACTGTCACTAGGTTGAAGTATGCAAAAGAGAAGAAAAGTTGGAGCGAAGTACGAAAAAGAAATTCGTTCGATGAGGAGATTAGGGACAATAGATCAACAAGAGAAAAGGATCATGGAAAACTAAACAAGCAGAGAAAGCCGCCATTGGATGATTTGGTGCACAACGCGATGAGGAAGGAAAGATAGGCTGGCAAAGCCCGAAAAATGTGGGTCAAGTTGACCTAGGGTTTTAGACACCAAGGGTTTTGGGTAATTAGGGTTTTGACACCTAAGTTTTGACCTAAGGCTGTCGATGAGGGATTGTAATGTATAAATAGAGGTCAAGAGGACCTAGGTCGGGTTAGTAGTAGCATTGGGTATTGCTATTGATTGTGGTTGATTGAGAGATTATTGTACTGTGAGAGAGAGAGCTGCTGAGAGTGGGAGCCTTCTAGCATTGTAATATCTTCAGCTGGGTGCGAAGATTAGATCCTGTAGTTGGGTGTGTAGGAAGGGGAGAGAAAGAGAGAAGAAGAGAGAGGATATGCGGGCCAAAGCACAAATCAGAACTGTAAGCTTTATCTTAATATATAATAATCACAGTTATGTGGACGTAGCCCTAAAGAGAGGGTGAACCACATACATTTTGTGTTGTATGTGTGATTGATGCCTGGATTTCTATCATTGTTATGCTATCCTTTGCATTATTGTGTTAGATCAAATCTATAGCTGCGCAGATTAGATCTAGATGATAGTGACACCTGAATGCTACATTATTGTTGTATTAGTTCCACTTGATATTCCCATGGTTGTAGACATTTTGGTCTTGCAACCCCCCTCTTATCTCCTTCAGGTGAGACTGCACTTGCTTCGCAGGTGTTTCTGAAAGGGCTAGTAGCTAGGGCTTGTTGGTGCACTCTTGGAGTGAACCCCGGGTCTGCCCCTATGCCAACATGCTCCAATGAAGACATTATCCATGATGACAGGGGTTCTGGAGATGTCAATAGGTATCTTTTCGACGATGGTTTCCATATTACCCTCGGCATAAACTGTGTGCAAAGAAATAGGATTAATAGGACAACACTTATATCCAATCATAGTCAATACAAATTCTCTTGCCTCTATTCTTCTTAACTCTGGGAGGAAATATGATCTATGATGGAGATCGTCCTAGGGTCTATTTGAACTAGTCAATGCCTCTAAAATCACCTCATCATAGGGCAAGACCAAGTATAAAGAATTGGTAGTGGCAAGGGAATCTTGAGCCCAAATAGGGTCGAGAACTAGATCTAACTCTGGTGGAGGATTCAAATCGGGGTCGGCTGAAGCTTGTTGGACAATATAGTATGCAAATTTTTCCACGGACAAGGGCATGGACATGCCATGGTTCCCTGTCCCTTCCATTGTAGCTGATGGGGAAGGAAGATTCCGTGGATCGGTAAAGTAGGTCATACGGAATGATGACACTTGAAAAATATCATCCCTAGGCTAGTCGGGGATAGCCGATATCATATTGACATCGCCAAAAGGAGGCGGGTAGTTGAACGTATCCATCAATGGTGGGAACAAACCAAAACCCACATGGAGAACGTCGGGTTGTGGGTTATCAATCATCAGGACCATGGATGCCCCTAATGAAGGGTCATGCCTGGAGAACGATAATTGATCAATGGTCATAATTCGGCCCTCATATGGAAACAACAAGACCTGAAAAATTGTGGAAACCACTGCATGCATGGAATATGTCCAACTCCTTCCTAACAATAGGTTGTAGTCGAGAGGCGCATCTACCACTTCAACTTCGACGCACATGATATTACATACCAACTGCACGGGGAAAGAAGGGATGATTCCATGTAGTCTGAAAGAACAACCGACAAAGGTGGTAAGGAGAGTAGGTGACAGAGAAAAAATAGGTTGGCCAATGGCCTTCTAGCATGTCAATGGCATCACGCATGTTGATTTTCCCTCATCAACCACCGTGTGAAAAATGTTCTGAGTAAAATATTTTGTGGGGTGATCCACTACTATCTGAAATACAACGTGGTATGGGAGACGAGGCTTCAAGTCAGTCATATCAAGAATGATCATTCTCGGATTACAGGTCTCACTGGATCCTAAGGAAGATAGTAGAGCCTTTCTCTGTGAATGGAAGCTCTGGAAGACCTCTAAAGCATACATTGTGCAAGGGGTTTGTGACAAATACTCCACCACAGAGTAATTCTAGGCGGCACTCATGTTTGGATTGTGCGAAGATTTCTTGAACCCCCCTTTCATGATGTGTGTCATTGTTTCTCCCATCATTATCTCAATCTGGAAAAGAACATATGGGTTCTCGACTTCTTTACCCTTTTCAGCAGTGCTTGGCATTCCATAATCGTGTGCCCTAGTAGCTATGTGAGTCTCACCTTTCAACATATAAACATTCGCGACCAAGTGGTTACTAGAAGATGGAGGGGGTCCCTGACTGCCCCCATCTGTTCTCGAAGAGGCTTGAGTCAAATATTTCTCATGTGGAAATAGGTTCATTAACACAACAAGTTGTTGTTGTGCCAATAGCTTATGGGCCTCCACAAGCCAAGGGCACAGGTGAGTCAGGTGGTCTTCCATGCAAAGGTTACATAGATATTTTGACTTCTTTTTCTCTGTGTTTCCTCCACCAGCATTATTGGTGGGTTTGTTATCCCCCTTACCCTTCTTTCATTGTTTCTTATTTCCACCAGACTGTTGGTTGGCCTTCGAGTTCGTCGATTGCACACTATGTACATATGACGTTTGACTAGGGGCAACAGTCGAACCAGTGGTTGGGCTGGCCATTGTCTGCTGTATCGACAATTGTTGCAATTGATTCGACAATTGATCACTGGGATTCACTTATGTTGAACCAACGATGCCATCGGCATGTGGTACAGACTTGTGTCTAGTCTTGTCAAGTATAGACCGTGGCACATCTGGCAAAACCTTGTAAATTAAACTAGACTGAGAGTACATTAGTTCAAGTTTTTGAGCTCTCATTATCGCCTCTTCCTCTGAAAAGACCCTCGAAATTGAAACGTCTATGGATAACTGGGGTACCAAATACTTAAGGAACCATTCCAGCAGGAATTATGGTGGAACTAATACTTTTATCAAACTCTTCTGGCATCACTATTCTCGGATGTGATTCGAGATATGATCGGCCTTTGTTTTCTCAAAGTTGGCCAACAGTTTAGTGACGACATCGTATCTCACAGGTAATTGAAAATGGTTTAATAAAAACATTGCTAATTTGCCAAAAATAGAGTATATTGAGTGGTCAAGCTCGATGTACCATTTCACGACACTCTCAATAATAGTGCGTTGAAACAGAAACAATTGAACTGAGTCATCTCTCAAAGAGTTGGGTGAGCACCATAGGTGAAATGTGGTCACATGATCACCTAGATATTCATTAGGATTACCTTCGAACTTTAGAATGTATGAGGGAAACTTTGTCAGCATGGGAGGCCAATGTGGATCGTGACAGATTTGGTCGTTTAACAATCTCGACAAGTCTGGAAAATGCGATGTATCCAAAAACAATGGCTTGGGTTGTTGACTATGTATAGGAGGAAAGGAGCCTGGAATTTGGATGGCACCAGGTTTCCAAGAAAAGTTAGGTTGTTGGCCCAGGTTCTGGTAAAAACCATGGCCTAGGATAGCATTCAGATACTGCGCTTGTTGAGACGTCATTTGTTGACTCCCGTAGTAGGATTTTGAGGGTTGGGAAGGGATTGCTCTTGATGTTGTGTTCAAAAGGTTCTGGAAAGGGTTTCCCCCTACCGATCCGACATGCATAGGTACTGAGCCTTACCCGGGGTTCCATTGAGCATGGAAGGGGTTGCCCCCAGTCGACATCCTTAATGAGGGGATTGATCGCTACCATGGATTCCAGGGTCCTTGAGAAGTGTTTTCCCCATGTGCAGGAATAGTACCCTGCATGAGATTTTTTGATCCAAAACCAGGGTTTCCCCTGACCGATATGGAAAATGACGAGAATGCGTTGTTACCAAATCCGTCGAACAAAGAGAATGACAAAGAACCCATCGGTGCGGTGTTGGAAGAAGGTCCTTGACTACCTGCTTCGAACAAGTTGTAGTTCATGTTTGGCTAGGAGGGTTGTTGAGAAATGTAATGACCCTTAATTATTAAGATGATTAATTTAATAAATAATCCTAAAAATTAGCTAAACTATAATTAATTATTAAATAACCTTAACTAATTATCTGTTATTAATTAATTATTTTGATTATGATTAGTTTGAGTTTGATTAACTCTTTAATTAAGGGTTAATGATTAATTTTATTATTAATTAATTAATTGATTAATTAAGTATTAAACAAAAGGGTGGATAATAAAATATAATGTTTAATTGGGTTACGTATCCCACAAGGGATAACGTAACCAATACGTTAAGATAAGTAATAAATGAATGGATAAGGCATTAATAAAGGGATAAGGTATTTGTTGGGGTGAGTTAATGTAAGGGCGGTGAAGGAGGAATAAGGGAAGGGAGAAGGATTATGGAGGTCATTCATTCTATGAGACGGGAGAAGGGAATTCTATTAGAGGGGAAGCTTGGAGGATTGGAGAGGGGAAATTAACAGTGGAATTTACAGTGCACCGGGGGGGCTGCAGAGGTTTTGGGCTCAGAGGGCTAGGACATCCATTGATGTCCTAGGGCTAGGCGCTACTAGTCGGCAGGGAGGTTGGTTTTGGGGTGTCCTAAGGAGCAAGCTAAAGGAGCAATCTAAAGGAGCAATCTAAAGAAGCAAGCGGCAGCATCAGGTTCAGGTTAGTGATATGAATTATTTGAATCAAATTGTTATTAAATTTTATGACTTGAAATGTTAGATTGCGAATGTGCTAGATTAAATAAATTTTTTAAATTTTAATGTAGTTATTAATTTAATGGTTGCGGAAATTAATTTAGAGCCATTACAAGAAGCATCACCGAGTGAGGGGGACGAAGGAGGTATATGACCCTGTCGTAAGGGAAAGTGTTATAGGAGGATGAGGTGCCTCCCATGGACCCTTGCAGAGGAGCGTTTGAGATCCCTGCCCCCAGACCCATGGTCTATAGGGTGGATTAGGTGAGGACTGAGTTTGTATCAAAGTCGAGAATCTCGTATGAAAATGGAGGACCCGTCACACTCTATGTGATCAGTGTAGTGATTGTCGCCATAGACAGAATCAGACTGCTTCCCGAAGTAGAGGCGGTCAAGATCATGGTGGTTTGAACCTGCGAAGGTGAGTTAGGAGGCAAAACGCCCCCAGTCGTGGAATCCGTAGAGGGAGTATGAGGAATCCCTGATGAAGTAGACGCATTTTCTTCCATCATTGCTTGCAGAATTATCTGACGCTCATGATGAGTTACCCTTAGAGGGACAACCTATACCATGATAGGCACCAACAAATCAGTGATCGGGGAGTTATACATCTTGAGAGATTCTACTCTGAGGTCAAAAATGTTAGGCTCCTTTGGATACAAGTTTCTCCTCTCAGAACTAGCTCGGGCACAACTTCTTGTGGTCTAGTCGCCTCAAATGACCCTTGTTGGTCAAGTCTTCACCTTCATGGTGATAGTGGTGGCTCCAAATTAACCGACAAAAGGCCCAAAATCCTTCGTGACTGACGGGGCTCTTGATCTTCCACTTTGTAAGAATATCAATGACATAGTAAGGATTTTTAACATTGAAGAACAAGCACACACTAGAAAAGTTCCTAGAGATAAAGCAATCAAACCACTAACTATTTGGAAGAACAATTACACTAGAAAACACTAGAGCAACTTATCGGTGCAAGTGAAACTCGAACATGGAAGCACCCTCTGGGTATACTCTGCAAAGTGTGGCCCAATGCTTGCCCTAGGTACCGTGGTATACCCCCACAGTCACCTGTGTAAGTCCCTAAAATAAAGGTAACTAGGTTTCCAACTTGTGAACAATCACTAGGCGAGTATAGTCGACAGTTGGGTAGAATACAATGAGCAGGGTATCATGCCCGAAACCTATCAAGGGTATCGAAAGAAAGTGTTTTGGAAGACGACTGAGGACCTCGAATGGATTCAAGACCCACTAAGCTCTGTGCCAAATGCAATCAATGGAATCCCAAGATAAGTTCTCTATATGTGCTCTCCACTATGCTTGGTTTGGCTTTGGAGGGGTTATCTCCACTACCTTTCCGCACATGACCTCGTGTTTAGCCCCTGGGTTAGAGGGGGGTCCTAGATAATTTCCACGTTACTGGACTTTTTACACTCCCTAGCACAGACTCTTATGTTTGTTTTATATCCTTGAAGAGTTTCCTCTCCAACCTAAATCAAGGCTCTGTCCTAGACTAGTTGATGGACTCTACAAACATAAAGTCTAATTAATTTTAATTAAGCATTAATTTTAAGTGGCTTGTCTTAAGTCAAAGGAACATAAATGAAACTAGTGGTGTATTTTAGGAGACGAAAGAGAAGAAAAAATACTGGAAGAAAAATTACTTCTTTTGACAAATAAAGATTTGCAATTTTAAACTCTTTAACCAACTTTTCATAACTACTTTTTCTAAGATCTTTTAAAAGAAAAACCTAAAACCAAATTTTGCTCGACTACGAGCTACTTAAATTTCTAAGAATTTAGTAAAGAACTTAAAGAAAATAACTCTTTCTTCTGAAAAGACAACTAACCTAACTACTTAACCAAACAACGAAATGAAATATTTTTATTTTATTTTTGTTTATGCTTAAAAATAAGAAACTTGAAAATGAATTATTTTTCTTTTCTTCTAAAGAAAGAAAAAGGGAAAAAGTGAAGACAAGAAAAGACCAAAAAATGATTTTTGGTCCCCTACAGATCATAGGGAGTCATTGATGATACCAAACAGGTTGATCAGAAAAGACTTGCAGACTCATCTAAAAACCCTTTCAAAGAAAAAACAAGAAATCTCTAAAAGATAAAGAATCTGACGTCAAACCCAGGCTAAGGACTATAACAAAAAAGACTAGTACTAGATCAAGAAACCCCTGAGAGGTATTTCTTCAATCAGGGAAGAGGTTGACTTCCTCTTCTTGAAAAAAAACTTTCTTGACACAGGCACGCTACTGACACTTAAGTAACATGCGTATGTACGTGGGTTTTCCAAAGGTAGGGCACATATGTACGCGTGTAGACCCACTGCAGGCCACATACACCTCTGTAAATTCTCAAATATAAAACTAATAGTCAAGATGAAAAGGTAGGGAGTAATGGTATGGTGGAACAGAATCCCTTAAAGACTTAGAAATCTACAGAAAACTGAAAAAAGGTAATCAAACCAATTAAAACACCCCTAGAGGCTTCTCCACTATGGTCACCAATTCTTCTATAGCGGAAAAACCCCCCTATAGACTACACTAGGGTTCAACATGTATGCAGAGCTAACCGTCTAAAGTCTCCTAATTTTTATAACTACCTTGACTATACCCCACATTCATGAAAAAAATACAAAGTATAAGGATCTAGTAACTCTACCTTAAACTCTATGTCCGGTGTTGATCCTTTTGTGTTCGGTTGTTCCTCGACTACAAGTCTCCTCCCAAGGATGACTTGCATTCACCAAAAGACAAACAATAAACTATGAACATGCATATTGTATATGAATTAGTGGGTTATATGTCATAATAAAATGTAAATTAAACATAAAGATTGAACACATCATATGGTGGGACAGAAAAAGTACTTATTTCTATTAATCTCACAAAGTTACTTACAATGAGATCAATGACTGCTCCTAGAACCTGGTCCGGGCTCCTCTTCACCAAGATCCAACTGCGCTTCCACGTATCTTTCTCCTCTTCATATCTCTCTAGGGAATGGATTAGGCTTGCAATGGAGGAAAAAGGAAAGAATAGGGAATTCTTGCTCAAAACTCACAATGTGGCTGCAAATTCTTGCGGCAAGGGGGGAAAGTGAAATGGGCAAAGTTTCATTGTTCTTATGCTTATTCCTAAAATGATACCCCAACACCTCCTTTTATATGAAAAAAGGATGGATATTCAGTTGGGTGATGGGATATACGTGGTGGGATAGTTAGAGAACTACCCAATAGCCCATAATCTAAATGAATTCCTTACAACTTTTTAATTTTTGAAAATTTTGTGGGCATACGCAGGCTGTAATGGTTCAGCTAGCATATGTACATGAGTAGTAATGGTGCAGATAGCATACATACATGGGAAGTAGTGGTGCATGGCGCGTACATCTTCAAAAATAGTGTTTTTAAGAAGAGTTGCTCAATGATGGCTTGGGAAAAATAGCAAGTAAGATGGTTTGATCCTAGGTATGCATGTATGGTGCAATTTAGGGTTATAACAGATGGAAAAATGATTCAGAGAGAGTCTATTGAACCATTAACCACCGCCAATGGTAGTACTACTTATGTTCTCTTTCTTTCATTAGATATCCTGCTTGATAATATCCTTAATCCTGAGATACAAAAATATGAAGAGGATATATTTCAACCCATGATCCCCCTCAAGACCCCATGGATACTGATGAAGAAACTGATTATTCCCACAATACCACTTCCATTTGGGAGAAGGTTGATCCACTCATCTAATACCCTCAGAATTATTGTGAAATCCTACAGTTGTGTCTCAAAAAAACAATGGTTATTTCTTTAGTTCTTCTTGGTATGAAATAGTGACTCAATTAGACCTTTCAAGCAACCCCTATATGCCTTAAAGGCACCTCTACCTCTAGTTTCTCCAAAAGGTCCATTGTAAGTGGGAAACCACTTGCGTCAAGCCAACCTGCATATTAGTTCATCTAGAGTGATGATTTTGTGGCCTTGGACACACCACAGTTGTTGAAAATCATTCATGCCTCGACTACCCATATAGATCAGTGAATTATATTTGTAGAGAAATACAGTGAAGAACTCATGCAACAGGTGCACCAATTGCATCACGATTTAATCGTAGTGTCCGAGGCCATAGATCAAGAAGAAAGTTTCCATGAGCAGGATCAATTAGCACTTGAAGAATTTTTTGGGAAACCAATTTAATCTTGGCCTAGATTTCAACATGCTTCCCTTTAGTTATTGTATGATATTACTCCTATTGCACTAATGAAATGTGTAGAAATGATAACATTGCATGTTTACAATTATCCCAATGAACAATCAAACTAAAAAAATAGATGGACAGAATTTAGCTACAAGAGAAAGAGAAACCAAAGGAAATGCAATAGAATATTACACAAGTGGTTGTTGAAGGGAATATCATTCAATCCTCCGTTCATTATAGGATAGGAGAATGAATAAAACTATTCACAATGTTAATTGATTAGTTCGGTCTATTAGAAAGAAGGAGTAAGTCGGATGAGGAAATGAGATTACATCTTTAGCATATGAACATGGAAGCACATTCCCTCACTAATCTTATTGTGTAGAAATAAATATTTGTGGAAATACAAGAGGAAAACAACATACTAGATGTAATGTTTAAAGATGCCCAAAAAACCAATAAAGAACTCAAGGAGTTCAAACCTGCAGTTGAATTTGTGTATGTACATATGCATCAGTTAGATTTAGTTGCAGACATAGAGTGTTAGACTCTTCTTTCCACCAATCCTACATAATGAAATGTTTTTGTGACCAAGGATTTTTTTGTGGGAGCTTCCATTTTTGTAAGGAAAAGGAAGTATTGTTTGGAAAAATATGAAAATTTCTATCAGGAGTCCCTCAAGATTATATCAGAATTGGACCCTTTGTTTGAGGAAGGCATTAGAAAATAAGTGGAAGGTTGACTTAGATTAAGACAACAGTTGTGGTTGGGGCCTTTTGGGCCCTTCATTTTGGAAATTCCTTGATTTTTGGTAAGGCATCAAGGGCCAACTCGAAGCTTTAAAACATCAGAAACAGTCAAAAGCGACGTAGGCCAACTAGAGGTATAAAAGCAATGGGAAAGTTCAAAATAATCGCACACCAGATGGAAGATGATGAAAGACACAATACCACCGGTGGAAGAAGGAATCAAGGCAGTGGAAAAGAGTGCATTCAATCTAGAAACAAGAAGTATAAATAAGAAGGAAATGTAATGGGAAAAAGGTTAATATGCTAATGTGTTAATGGGTTAAGGAGAGAATGAGAGGATTGTTGTTATTTCTATTTTCATTATCACTATTGTAATAGTCTGGCTTGGGATATGGTTACTACAGTCATGTCTATATATTGTATGGTCCCCATTGATGTTCTTGTTGGATTTGCAACAGGTTTTGAGTCTGTAATGGGTATAAGGGATAAGATCTCTCTGTGTGAGAAGAAGTATTGGAAATCTATGTTTTATGAGGGATTTTGATATTGATGTTGCTAGTATGATGTTACTAGTATAATAAACTGATTTGGGTCCCTAAAAATTTATTTTATGCTTATATGTTATGTTTCGAATGGATTTGTGTCTCCATTGCATAAGTTCTTCTCTTTATCTAGTTACCTCTAATTTTTGTCGTAACTTAAATTTAAAGTTTAATATAAGGATCTAAGTAGTATAGAACTAGATCTGATGTTGTGTTCTATTTAACTCCCTTCATCACACAAGTCTCGGGTATGCTTCGGATGAGACCTGCTTCCCTTCTAGAAAGTTGAATATGCCAATATTCCTAGACTATATTCGTTCCTTTTGTTGGCAACTTCTGAGAACTTTGGTATCAATTTTGCACCAACACCATGTGATGTGATGCACACTAGTCAAGAATGGACTGCTAAGAAGAATCGATAATAGAAATAAGTGCAACAACTTTCCCTTTGGTTGATGTGGAAAAAGGAGTAGAGGATTGTTGTGAAGAAGGAATATTAATGTGGTTCTTTTTCAGAAGATGCTTCAACTCATTGATTTTACTCTTATGACTAGAGTGTTTCCCATGACCATCCTTCTTGCAATAACTACAAGTTGGCCTATCCTTCTTTTGAGAATTTCCCTTTGAGGAAGAGGTGTTGTAGTCTTCTTTTAGGGAAGACGATGACTATTCCTGATATTTTTGTGACTTCTTATTAGACACATTTTATTTCTTTTCAAGTTTCTCTAACTAATTTTCTCCATTCAGATGACTAGCCAACAAATCCTAAGACTGATATGTCTTAAGGAGACACATTGAAATAAGCTTCCCCTTCTCATGAATTAACATTTATGAAAAGGAAGAAAATGAAGGAATTGCATATGTAGATCCCATAGTCAACCTATGAGTTTGAAAGCTATAAAAAAATGCAACATTTCAGATCCATGTTTAGAGAGAGTAATTAAGACAGTTTATATGTCCTTTTTCTCTACGGAATATGATTTACATTGGGCTTTTAGGTTATTAAACTTTGTTACATAATCCAGGATGTTGTCAAAAGAGTTATGATCAAGACTCATTGGTTCATTTTCAAGTTGATATTCCCTAACTTGATTAGATGTCCAATAGATATTTTTTAATTTTTCCCATGTGTGATGTGAATTTGTATATCCATCAAGTTGAAACATGATATCAAGGGAAACTAGACTCCTAAGACAAGAAAGAGATTTTGTAATTTGTTCTATCATCCAAAGTACATTTTCCATATCATCTATGGGTCTAGTTACCTTCCATTAAACATAAGGTGTATATCCTTGTTTCATTAAGGAATTCCATGCATTTTAGTTGCATGGTGTTAGAAATCGGAATTTAAAGTAACCCATTTGTGAAGGAAAAGATAAAATTAGTAGAAAGAGATGCACATGCACAAGCACACCAAGAGACCCTCCCTAAATCACTCAATCAAAGATCTCCCATTGAGAAAAATGATTTTTCACTTTATATTTAGTACATTTAAAATTACCACTAGAAAGACAACATTGTGTGGACTTGACTTCAATGACTTTACAAATCCTCAAACAATGAGTGTGTGATAAAAGTACATTTTTTGCATAATACCAGGTGAAATATATAGAACCAATGTGAATTAAAAAAAATCATACACTTTTGAAAAATAAATCACATTGATCTGAGATCATGTCACGTGTAAGAATCTGGAACTAATGGAAAATACATGCACAACAATTATAACTTGTCTGCATAAATGTGGAGAGCACAAAAAATTATCCCAAATAAATAAATAAATAATTTCTAGATAAAAGGAGGTCGAAAGCCCAAGATATTAGATTTCAATTTTTTCTTTCAAAACCCAACCTGCCTATGGGGCCAAGGGGTAGGAAATTCAAAATCCATATTTTGCTAAGTTTAGAAAACATACCGCCAAATTCACTGAAACAACAAACTTTAGAAACCTACAGATAAATTAAAAAACTCAAAGTGTGAGTTGGGGGGTCGTATGAGTCCCTCATAAAATACAATTTTTTATCTTTAGACAATATTTCCCAAAATAGATGAATGGGATATCAATCTTAGGGTTTTTAGGCATTCTGGGCATGATGGAAGGGTTGTATTTGACCCAATATTATCTGAAGTTGTGGCTCCTTGCTGGATCTGGCAAAGAAAATCCATCTTCAAACATTCATAGATATTTCCTTCAATGTACAAATGGGATGAAATGAAAGGTAAATATGGCTATCTTAGCTTCTATGGACTCAATGGTGAGATCATAATGTCTCTAGGAATCTCTGAAAAAATATGCATCTAGCAAGTAAAATGGAGAACCCCCACATAAACTAGTTTTTTCTCCAAACTCTTTTTGTTCTCTAAATCATCTGAGGATGCAAGAGAAGATCATACTCATGTCCTTAAAACAAATGTCTCTACACTCAGATTTCTAAAAAGATTGCTAACCCACAACTCACAACTTCTTTGATATCATGTAATATTCCGCTAAAAATCCATCCAAGAATACAAACAAATGAAGGAAATCAAAGCTATAAATCATAAATGAGAAAGAATAGACTATATTCTACTCAATATAATGCAAAGCATACAATGAAAATGATATTCCCATCTGAGAAAACTGGGTGAGTATATATAAAATTTACCATCCAAGAGACTAAAGGCACATCCAATATTCAATAAAGTGAAAAAGTCCCTAAGTAAAGTTAACCTAGTCTAAAGAGAGATAAACAAAATAATTATCTATGAAAGAACTAGATAGCTAAAGAAACCTATTCACACTAACAAAATAAAATTTAAGAAACAATTAAAAAAAACTAAAAAAAAACAATTAATTAAATAAAACACATTATTTAACACATATTTGGGGGAGGGTGATTTTGGGAATTGCGCCTCCCCTCCCTCCAACATCACGTGCATATAGCCATTACATCATATCCCTGACCCCTCCTCCCTTACCCCTCCCACAATCCTCTCTCTTCTCCTCCCCCTCCCCCTCCCCCTCCTCTTCCCCACCACCTCTATGCTGCCCATGGACCACCCCATCAACGGTAGGTTTGAAACTCATTGTTGTTGGGCTCATCCACGGGTGGTGTGGGGGAGGGAGATGGGGAGGGGGAGGGAGGGAACGATGAGAGGAGTAGGGAGGAAGGAGAAGGGGAAGGGGGTTATAAGGGGGAGGAGGGAGTGGGGATAGGTGTGTTGTGGTGAAGGGAGAGGGGAGGCATGATTCGTAGAATCTCCCTCCCCCCAAACATGTGTTAAACAATATTTTTTATTTTTATTTTTTTATTTATAATTAATTTTTTTTAATTGTTTTGAATTAATAAATTATTTTTTAAATGTTTTGAATTAATTTTTATTTTTTTTTAATTCTATTTCTTTTGGTTTTGTTTTTTGTCTTTTTTTTTTAATTTTTAATTTAGTTTTGTTTTTTTTTTGTATTTTTTTTTTTAAATTTGTTTTTCAAGTTTGTTTGGGGTGTTGTTTATTTTTTCTTTTTCTTGTTTTTCGTTTTTGTGGTTTTGCAAAGTGATTTTTTTTGGGGTAGTTTTGCAAAGAAACAAAATTTGAATTTTGGTTTGCATTGTTGCATATTCAAGAGAAAATTTTGTATTATTTAAGAATTGATATGAGAGATAATGTGGTTGCACTAAACATTATTAGTTATTACCAATTTTGAATTTAAGTTTTATATAAAAATATGTTTAGAAAATCACTTATTTTAATATGGAGAAAATAGACGAAGATGTATAACATTTGTTCTTATAAATAAATTTTAAAAATCAATAAAGTTAGGATATCTAAACTCTTAGGATTTAGTTATGTTTGATTTGGTATAATATGTCTTTGGGTAAAAGTATGTTTCTTAGTGTATTTCTTTAGTATGCATTAGTATGCATTTGTAGTTATGTAATCCAATGGTTATGATATGTTCTAGACATAGAGTAATTTGATGGCTCATATTCTCCTTGATATTAATGGCTATTGATCAACATGTTAACACCCTCTTGGTCTATGATCTATTTTTAAAGAGCACGGGGGGTCATTTTGCAATGATCAATTGTGAGAAAGTCTCGTGTAAATTATCTTTATTTTGAATTAATATATTGCCTCAAGTGGCCATGCTTGATGGGACCATGGAATTGTCCCTCTTTAATGGTTTTAACCGTGTAAAAAAACCAACGTTATTATATTTGATATGGTTTTGTGAGTGGTTACTAAAGGTGTTCTTCCTTTGTGGGAATACCTTGTTTTTGGAACATATAAAAATGAAAGTTTTAAAAAAGAATATGAAACTTAATATATTCAATTTTTTTATGGGTCCATAATTATAACTACAATTGTGGTCTTAGTATGCTACTATGGTTATAAATTTTCAATGTTTTCCAAAAAGTTAATTTTTAGGATTTAATATAATATGTGGTGACTAAATGTATGGAATGTTTTGTTGGCACCCAAGGTTTTGGGGTAAATATTGCATGGACACAAAAACACATGCACTACAGTTTTTTGTGCACACAACAAAAACTATTCTTTTAAGGAAATAAGGCACACGTTAGTTACAAGTTTCACTATACATATGAGAAATCAAGAAGATATTGCATGCATGCTGGAATCAAGAAGAGGATCTTCGAGAAATATTCTCAAATGATTAACTTAGGAATCACAAGAGATCATGGAGTAGTTAAGGGATGAGATAAAATGTTAATTAAGACTATCATGACTCCAATGCGGTTATGTGGGATGCATGGGGGTAGTAGAAGCATGTTAGACCGATAGTCAACAAAACAATTGTAGCAAAGCTAAAAGTGTCAGAGTTCCAAAGTAGAGAGGAGAGGATAAAGGGAGCAATGATGAAACAAAAGAGGTTGTTGTTTCTAGTATTGTTTTAGTTTGTTGTGATCAATGAGTTGGTTTGATATGAATTCTCTTGATTGAGAGATGAGTTTGGCTATGATTTGTAAGAATCTGTTTGTGAGTTGAATTTTGTAGTACTTGCAGAGTCTGAGAGAAAGCACATAGTGACTTGTAATGAACTATTGTGAGAATACATGAGAGTACATGTTGTTTTTGATAAATAATGAGTCTCTTGGTCAATGTATGTGTCTTCCTTAATTAATAAAATACACGGGGAATCTATTCCTATTATTACTGTCTTAAATTTATGTCTAGCGAATATATGTGTGAATGTACATGATTGTTAATCCCTAAGTACATTTGAATGGAATGTATGAATATCTTCCCGAGTGAGTTCCCTATGTGATTTAACCCTTCATCACTAACACAATACCAGATGGTTTATGTTATTCTCATGATGTCTCAGGTGAGACCTTCTTCAGTATTTGCCTGGGGATTGATATGTTGTTTGATTGGGGTTTTTGTTGGTCAATTTTGGATGAAACCTGGGTCATCAACACTCCAACATTAGGAACGATGAGTGCAAGAGAGCCAAAAACCGGTTCCATTGTTCCGATCCTAAGGTTTTGTATTGAATGATGAAGGCAGAGAATGAGGTGATGTCCATCTCAAGAGGAAATACAATATTGATTAACTAAAAAAGAATACGAGTTCTCTCAGTGAGAAACTCAAGTACTAATTACTAACATGAAATGGTAGAAGGATAGGTATCTCTACATTGATATGCATGAATTATTTTGTGTTGAATTTCCATGTTTATTGTATGAATGGTTGAAGAGGAAAACTACTACTAATACTTCTTTGAGGCCTCAAGAACCATTGGTCTGGGACTAGGTTACAATTGATAGGTTGAAGGAATTGGAAAACCAGTGGGTCTCACCAATTGGTTTCAATTTTTCTTGGGTGAAGGGTTACATTATTGATTTCATTGCAAAATACAATGATTCTTTTAGCGATACTAAAAGAATGTTTGTTGAAGGTCCTCAATTTTTTTTTATAGAATAGATCTCGATATGGATCAAGAAGTTATTAATGGAGAAAGGGATGATGCACATAGATCCTGATAGGATGGACGAGTAGACTCTCCTATAATTGCAAGAGGGTGAATAGAAGGGGTAAAAGAGAGAGAGGAGATCGATCCACTAAGGATCATCTAGAATATGTTAAGATGAGGCGAGGGAAAAAATAGACCCAGACGGGAAAAGGAGAGAGAGAGAAATGAAATTACACAATAAGAGTTGAGATAAGGAGGAAAGAAAAATAGAGGAGTGGAAATAACATAGAAAGGGGTAAAATATGATGGGTCAATACTAGAATGAAGAGGAAGGAGACTACACCAGGAGGAAGTGTAGAAGAGAGTGATGTAACAAAGAGGAACACAAGAAACAATAGGCCAACAAATAGGCATTGAGTTAGGAGTAGGGTATCTAGTGAATATACCAAAAGTAGTGTTAGTAGGGGCGAAGAAGATGAATTATGACCCCCTTGGCTACTGGGCGATGGAACAAATTCATAGGAAGATGAGGTGCAAAGTAGAGGCCTAAAGGTAGGAGAGGATGATGAATGTCTTCCAAGAGGAGGGAAAGAGGAGTTAGTGATAGTGGATGGTCTTGCATGGATACATTTATGAAAATATCTTGGTTCTCTCATAAATAATGATAGAAGAATGTGGAGGTACCCCCCCTTTGAACCACCTCACTTGTGCATTTGTAACCAAGAAGAAAGAATAGAAGACAACGTGAAAATAAGAGTATAAGAAAGAGTAGGAGAAGAAAGGAGAGGAGATATGAGTGAAGAAGAGGATGAAGTTAGTAATACCTCAAAAGGAATAGTATCAGTACCAATATTGTGTTAGCTTCCCAACTAGCATCTTATTTTTTATTGTCATTTGAAATACAAAATCACTTCTCATACTCACTTCCTAGTATGTCTATATGCATCATATTGACTGATTTTGTTTTGTAAAAAGGTGTGATTGTTTAGTGCCAATCAATCTTATTTTAATTTTCATCATTTTTGTGAGATTGTGTCACCTTATTCAATTTAATGACTATAAAGCATGAAATTTAATCTTATTTTCGTGCAAATCGTTGATCGAACTCTTCTGAAAGTATCCCTTTGCATGGATTAAAGAGCATTGTTTGTTTTCATTAACTAATATAAGGTCTGAATAAGAATATCCTTGAGATATGTTTGAATGGAAGGTCTATGAATTATGTTTAAAAACCTAAGGAAGACTCACTTCCTACAAACTAGGCTCATTTTAAAATGTGTGAGTTTTATCTGAACCAATTTATGAACTTGAATGTCGAACCTGAACTAAAGATTTCATTAAAATTATTGATAAAGAATTCATAAGAATGATAAAGGGTTCATTTAAAATTGTACCTCTCTAAATAGTCTCGACATAATATTTTTAACACCTATCATTAGCATATCGCGATACGATGTTTAGTAATGTTCACTTACCCTAGCCTGACCTTTCGGCCATCACATGAATAATTACTCTGTCTGGTGTTAATGTCCTCAAAATTGGGTCAATAGTTCATGGAAGGCCATGAGGGTGTCATGGGTTTGTTAGTTTTGAACCTCTTTGACCTCTAGTCTATAGGTAGTAATCAGAACTTAGAGTGGGAGATAATGGTAAAGCATCCTCAAACCCTCAAGTGTTTGTTTATCATCAGGTATGTGTGTTCGACCTCCTTCACTATTTATGGGATTGGTATGTTGCGATTACAATGTTTTCCAATTGATGAAAACTATTTCTATATCTTTTGGTTTACCCATGTTGAGTTTATGGATCCCATAGTGAGGATAGAGCCGAATGGACCACAAACCTTGTTGTCCCATGACAACGCAATGGGTAAGCTTTCCTAGGATGGTTGGTTAGGTTTTATTCAATTGTTTGATGGGTGTAATATAGAGGTGGGCATGGAGTTTGTCAGGACGTTTGATGGCACCAAAGCTAAAATTGAGGATGTTCCATTACAGGTCACTGAGTAATTAATTTCTAAGGAAATGAGTCTTCCAATAAGTCACAATACCACATAAAGGGTATGAATTTAGAGCTATTTAACACTAGTTGGCACAGTCTATTATTGATAATCAAGCAAACAATTACCTATGAAGGTCACTACAACCTAGTTTTCTATTTTCACATACGGTCGCTTATGGTGTTTCAAGGGTTTAATTTAAACTTACCCTTCTGCTTACTTACAAGCCTGCAAAAAATGTCGAAATTTTATCAACATTCAAGCCCTAACCTTAAGACCAACTTGTTTCACCACGACCTAATTCACATCTTGGTCGAATTTCATCTCATTAGCACAAGGGATAGTTGGAAAGGTTTTTTGGTAAGAAATCTGTTTCTACCCCAACAAAATGACCCTATCAATTTAACGCAGGTTGTTGAATATCCTTTCTTCCCCAAAAATTTTCCTCCTGATTTTTGAATTGAGATTTAGATTCAATATGACCCTCTTGTGTCACCCGATGCCCAAACAGATGCTTTTCCTATGGCTATATTGGCACTCAAAAGACATGAGTTTGTCCCTAGGAAACCCTTAGAAGATGTCCTTAGTCATTTGAGAAATAATTTGTTACATGTTGATGATCAGTCACAGTCTACAAATCCAATAGTCAATGATAAACATAAAGAACATGGTAAACATGCTAGGCATTTACAAGAGGTTTGTGAACTCGAGTTTAAAAATAAAAGGAATGGTCGCATCCTGTCGAGAATGGTAAGGAATAGGAACAAACAAAGGAATGATATCATTCAAACATTTATGATAGATGATCAAAACTCTGTTGAAAGTACAATCTCATACTCTGGGGAGGATAGTCATCCCCAATATGAGTTTGTTTCTAATTTTCCCCTGTTCCTCCAAGACTTTGATGGATTTTTAGGAATTCAGGCTGATCTGACGACTAAGTTTGTGCAAGAAAATCCCTTGGACTTAGATCACCAATGATTTATTCTGAATTTGGATCCCGTGTGTTGTCACGAATGTTTATCATGGGCCCAAATATATTGCATATACATTCCATATTTGAAAATGCACCTTAATTAGGTAATGAGGCAGAATAGAGAACTTGAAAGAGACAATCGAGAGTTGAGGTTTGAAATACAGCAAAGTGTTCCTCGGGAAAACAAGAAATCCTGGAAATCTGGAGATATTGTTATTATTAAGTCAACAAATGTCAATGCTATTATGAGATCAAAGATGCAGGAATCTGCATTTTCCAATGTTTAATTTGGGTAAATAAATCTATGTTTTTATTTCTATTTGATTTGTTTGTTAATCATTAGTTGTTGCATTGTTTTTATACTAGCTATAGAATAAAAGTTTTTTAGCTTGTCTTAATTTAGTTAATTTGATTTTAATTGGATTTTAATTTTATTTTCAGGTCTCTAAAGGAATGGGAATATGTCCTGTGCATTTTTTGGTTAATGAAGACCATGAAGTACTTCTATTTTAAAGGTAAAGTATGATCTATTTCAAACAATTCAAAATATATTTTTGAATGAATGTTATAGCAAACCTTTATAAGTTGTTGTAAACATAATTGTTGTAAAATCAAGTTAGTATGTGGTTTTAAAACACTCTATTTTTTAATATCTACATCTATCCTCTAGATATGAGAAGTAGATCATTATGATGTTTAAATAATCATTTAGCTAGGATATTGATGCAGGAGAATCACTCCAGCTCAACACCCGCCAACTGATTAGTATGAGTGGTGCACATTCAAGGAAGGGAGAGGCGTCGCCCTCTCATTTTTCCTTTGAGAATATAAGTGTGATCAAGGAATTTAATTTTGACAAGATGGAAGAGCCAAGATGTGCCTTTTCACATGTTGGAGATAAGGTCACCATTAAGTGGTTGACGGTAGGAGGAATCTGCATCCGATTCAAATCATATTTCCATCATTGTAATCTGCCTCAGTATTCAATCATTTTTTATGGTGATTAGACACCACTAGATTAGCTTGTAAGGAATCTCATCGAGCCCCTATTGTACAAAACTCTTGTATTGTTTCCAGTAGAATATACACAGGTGATTGGGAGAGAAACACAGAGAACCAAGACTCAGTTGCAGTTTGGACTCAACCATTTGTAATTTGAGATTCTACCATTAATTGAAAAGGAACAATTTTTTTTTCTATTTTATCGATCTCTATGTAATGGAGGTATGGATGTTTTGTTGTGAATATCATTCATATGCATTTTAGCCATAGATGTATGTTAGAAAACATTTGCAGGAATAGAGATGCGATTTTCTATCTGTGAGTGTGTCGGATTAAGTTTGGTTCTCTAGGCTAAGTGCAAGGAGTGCACGACAAAGGGTGGAAACTCTTGAGACGATGCAAGGAGTGCATGTCTGAACTCTATGGAATCAGAAGAGAACTTTCGAGGAGGGCATACCAAGATAATTCACACACTCGGGAGGAAATTTCAAGGTGGTTAAGTATCTTGAAAAGGAAGACTGTGTAAGAGGAAACACAACACAAAGTTACTGAACACTCTATAACACTCTTCCAAGAGGGAATAGAGAAATTACGAGAGCGTACGAGAAAAACATATTCTCAAGTGTTGGAATCCTTAAGAGAACCCAAGGGTTGTTGAACATTCTGAGGAAGGAAGGATTTGAAAGAGTGCATCAATAAAGGAAAGGAGATGACTTAAGACCTTTAGGAAAGATAAGGGAGAAGTCGTCAAAAATCTTATCAGAGCGCAAGGAGTGCAACAAGGATATTGTAAGTTCATCTTACAAGCTCATGAGGAAGGGAGTTAAGTTTCTAGGAGGGAAAGAGAAATTCCACTGAAGGATGTAGAGGAACTGAGAACCTTGGAGGTTTTCAAGATGAGAAAAGTCACAGAAGATTTTGCACAAAACTCTGCAAGGAGTGCAGAAGAGGTTCGAGAACAACTTAAGTCTTGAGGATGAAATTACGCTAACTGTGAAAAAGGTGGTATAGGACTTGTGAACTCCTGAAGACCGTGAAGTCATCCATTTTTGGAGGAGACAGGTGGCATAAGATCAAGAGATCCATGAGTTAGATCGCTAAGAGGTTTTCCAAGATCAAATAAAGACCTTCACGAAGTCGAGAAGAGCGGGTTGAATCCAGGCCATTGGATCTGGAAGAGACACATGGACTGGGATCAACACTTCACTGGTTTGAAAATTGAGAGAGAAGGAGATAGGAGATGTGAAAACTCCTGAAGGTCGGAGTATGAAATGATCATGGTCATCTATCAGAAGTATGGATGGGGACCGTTGATCCTCACACCATCAGAATTCTTCATTCAAAGTTCAGGGATGTGAGAGTTGGTTATCGGGGAAATATCTGAAGCCCGAAGTGCCTTGCATGGTGGAGCCCCGGGACATAGCTTGAGGTGAGGCGATAGAAAGGTTCTGCACTCAGGAGAAAGAGAGGACCTGTGATAGATTTTTTCAGGTTCCAGCAGGGAGCCAGAGAGTCACTCCAACTTAGTGTTTCGAATGATCCTAGACCAGGAGGTCGAACGATCCCTTTGGAGGGAAGGAAGGGGGGGTGTGCCATTAAGTGGTATCAGATCTAATACGAAATTGACTTCTGGAGGCAAGGAAGATAGAGTGTGATACTCCATTGAGACTGTTTCATGGTGTACAATAGATGGTAAACATCCAAGGAGACTGTAGGTGAAGCAGGATGGTCGTTGAAGGTCATAAACATGGTCAAAGAGGAGTCTTCTCGTAGAAAATAAAAGCAGAGATGGACAAGGAGCTCAGAGAAATCCGAGCCAATATGGAGACGCTAAAATTTAAGATGCAACATGAAGCAAAGGTGCATTGGAGATACGTGTGGCCTTTGAAAAGGACAACTAAGTGGCATGTTCTGAAGTTTTTGGCACATAAGAAACAACATGTGTTGAGGAGGTGGTTGAGATATGTCAAAATCCTCAGTGGCAAAGGAAATATATCTGGGAGGAATCTCATAGGTTTCTAGGTGGGCAATGTGAAGGGGTCATTTGATATTGTAAACTACCAGGAGGGAAGAAGAGACATCTTGAATTTCCAAGTGGGAAAGGGATAAGAGATGAGCTCAGCTGAGAGTTCATGTCAGCAAGATATGTTGATAGATGGAGAGGAGGTGGAAGAAAGGTCTCATCCATATGGGGATACATGCAGAACTGCCAACCACATGAATATAGATGATGAGAAGTTAAATATTTCCACCGTAGGGGAGAAGAATCAAAGAGGCATTCTGATCATTGGAGGAGTTGAGATATTCCTACGAAGTAGTCAAGGACAACAAAATGAAATTTTCATGAAGAAGGAGGATCATATAATGAAGTTTGTCCCAATAGAAGGGGAGTGCCCAGTTGAGTTACTTACTCAGTGGGAAATTGAGTTAAAGGCATTGGAGGATTGGTTGGATTGTTTGAAACCAGAAGGTGGCTTCCATGAGAGAGCCATGCCAGAGGAGACACACCAACACTAATTACATATGGAGGAAACTGGAATAGAAATAGCCAAAGAACTGATAGAAGTCAATCTATCAGAAGAAGTAGTTGAACAACAGTTCAGTGGTGAGACTGCATATTTGTATTATGCAGCAGAGTGGCCAGTTAGTGTCATAGAAGATGAAAATAGCATGGGAGGTTAGGATGATACACCCATAGAGTGTTATGAAGAGTTGCAACCAAGCAGACTGCAATACGAAAACCAGCCAATGAAGCAGCTAGAAGAGGTGATATAGGAGATAAGGGAGATGATGTTGAGGTCAGTAGAAGAATTGATCAGGAAGGAGAAGCTAGAAAGTAAGGAACTTGCATGAGCAGTAGGGGAGATGCAAAAACAATAGAAGTAGAGCAGAGGATCATAAAGACAACTCAAGGAGAAAGTTTGGGATCCAAGAGGATTTCAACAGAGATGAGAATCTCATGAGCATGATCTCATGAATTTTCATAGTCGTGGAGTATGATGTAGGAGAATCGCTCCACATCATCACATGCCAGCTTATTAGCACAAGTGGTGCACATTCAAGGAAGGGAGAGACACCACCCTCTCATTTTCCCTTTGAGAATCTAAGCGTGATCAAGGCATTTAATGTTGACAAGCTAGAAGAGCCAAGTTGTTCCTTCACATAGGATGGAGATAAGGTCTCCATTAAGTGGTTTATGGTAGGAGGAATCTACATCCGATTCAGATCAAATTTCCATCATTGTAATATGCCTCGGTAGTCAGGTGTTTTTGATGGTGATTAGACACCACTAGATTATCTTGTAGGGAAGCTCATCGAGCCCCTCTTGTATAAAACTCTTGTATTGTTTCCATTATAATATACACAAGTGATATAGAGAGAAACAAGGAGAGCCGAGACTTAGTATCAGTCCGGACTCAACCATTTGTAATTTGACATTCTACCATTAATAGAAAAGGAACATTTTTTTTTTCTATTTTATCAATATCTGTGTAATGGAGGTACGAATGTTTTTTCATGCATGTCATTCATATGCATTTGAGTTGTAGATGTATGTTAGAAATTGTCTGCAGGGATAGAGATACAATTTTCTATCTGTGAGTGTGTTAGATTAAGTCTGGTTCTTTAGGATAAGTGCAAGGAGTGCACGACATAGGGTGAAAACTCTGCGAGCCGATAGAAGGAGTGCATGTCTGAAATCAATGGAGTCATAAGAGAATTTTCTAAGAGGGAATACCAGGATAATTCACAAACTCATGAGGAAATTTCAAGGTCGTTAAGTACCTTGAAAAGGAAGATTGTGTAGGAGGAAACACAACGTAGATTTACTGAACACTCTGTAACACTCTGCAAGGAGGGAATAGAGAAGGTACGAGAGCATACGAGAACAACACATTCTAAATTGTTGGAATCCTTAAGAGAACCCCAAGGTTATTGAACACTCCGAGGAAGGAAGGCTTTGCAAGAGTGCTTAGACAAAGGAAAGGATATGCCTTAGGAACTTTAGGCAAGCTAAGGGAGAAGCTGTCAAAAAACTTAGTCAAGGGAAAGGAGTGTGCCAAGGATATT
This sequence comes from Picea glauca, assembly GCA_000966675.3. Classification (NCBI taxonomy): domain Eukaryota; kingdom Viridiplantae; phylum Streptophyta; class Pinopsida; order Pinales; family Pinaceae; genus Picea; species Picea glauca. Next base: position 395,770 of record JZKD02S0994486.1, read on the forward strand.
GTAAGTTCATCTTACAAGATCACGAGGAAGGGAATTAATTTTCTAGGAGGGAAAGAGAAAGTACACTAAAGGATGCAGAGGAATTGAGAACCTTGGAGGTTTTCAAGCCGAGCAAAGTCGCATAAGATTTTGCACATAACTATGCAAGGAGTGAAGAAGAGGTTCGAGAACAAATTAAGTCTTTAGGAGGAAATTGCGCTAAGTGTGGAAAAGGTGGTCGAGAAATTGCAAATTCCTAAAGACCGGGAAGTCATACATCATTAGAGGAGAAAGGTGGCTAAAGATCGAGAGATCTGGGAGTTGGAGCTCTGACAGGTTTTCCAAGAGAAAACAAATACCTTCGTGAAGTCATGAAGAACTTGTTGAATCCAGACCATTTCATATGGAAGAGACATGTGGAATGGGATCAACACTTTGTTAGTTTGAAAATTGGGAGAGAAGGAGATAAGATATGTGAAAACTCCCGAAGTTTGTAGTTCGAAGCGATTGTGGCCATCGATCAGAAGGAGGGATAGGGACCGTTGATCCTCGCACCATCAACATTCATGATTCATAGTTCGACGATGTGAGAGTTGGCTGTCGGGGAAAGGCCTGAAGCCCAAAACTCCTAGTGTGGTGGAGCCCGGGGACACATCCTGAGGTCACGCGATAGAAAGGGTCTACACTCAGGAGAAAAAGAGGACATGTGATAGAGTTCGTCGGGTTCCAACAAGGATCCAGAGAGTCACTCTAACTCAGTGTTTCGAACGATCCTAGACCGGGAGGTCGAGAGGCCCCTTTGGAGGGAAGGAAAGGGGGGTGCACCATTAGATATCAAAGAGGGTCAAAGTTTTGGGAGATGGACTCATGAATATTTTATTGAAGGATATAGAAGTGTGCTTTAACCAATGATTTTGTCCTGCAAGTTAAAGACTTCAATTCATATTATAATATATTAGTGTTAGGATTTATATTCTTCAAAGTAATTGATTATGAATTGATTAAAATTATCTTTAGTCTATTTTATCAATACATGGTTCATTATTATCATCTATACATGAATTCTTTCAATCTTTTAATTATCCATCATTCAAAATTGTATAGTTTCACGTGATTGTATTTTCTTGAATATTAAACTATATTGAATTTTTTCATATACTCCAAGTTTGCATAGATCTATTTGTTAAATGTAAATTTATTTCTTATTGTAAATAGACATTTATATCCTCACTTGATATTAATAATACAAAATTTCTCCCTTTTGTATTATGAATGAGATCTAAATTGTCAAAGTGAAGTGACTTTTTCTTAGCATTTCAATAGTCTTAGAATTATACAACTTTCTTCTATAGATTTATATGAACAAGGATATTGTAGGAGCAGTATGGTACAAGAAGACACAACCACGATTTCTCTTTTAACAGTGGTCAGTTTTAGGTTAGTAATTTTTCTTCTTTTGTTTTTTGATTTGTGAATGTATATTCACCTTTAAAATTAAATACTTTGTTTATCTAAGTCAGAACATTATCATCTACATTCACTCTTTTATTTTCAAAGGTAAAAGTAGATTAGTAATTAATCTTAGATCTATTTACATTTTTCCTGTGATTTGGTTCTCTTTTATAAACTTAATTTCCAAGGTGTTTTTGCAAATCTTGCAATATACACATTTTTACACATTGTATATATAGAACATAAATGTACATAGTATATAATTAAGTTAGTTATTTTATTTTTACAGTTTAGATTATATCTCTTTACCCACCAATGCCGACGTAAAACCCATTAGGGAGATTCTTCCCAAACGACTTAGGTTACTTAGACAACTTTGGACCAGACGTTCCCTCACAATTGATCGTGTGTTGACATATGCCCATCAACAAATGGTGCTAGAAGGAGGGACCAAAATATATTAATGAAACGAGGGGGTTGAAATACACCTCCTAACAATCACTCTCTAGTTATAACTCATAGTCTCTCAGAATCCACTGTTGTACCTGATACAACCACTACATTTGAAGCCCAACCTATTATTCTTATTGAACCTGAAACATCGCTTCCTTAGGGAATTGATGTACAAGAGATTATCCAAAATTCCAATTAATCAATAATAATAACCTAAGACACATTGGCCAGACTCAGACAATTTAGTGAACAATTACTTCGACCTCTTGATTTTTCCAATCAACAGAAAGACAGTCCTGACACTAGTACACCAAATTATGCACTACGTTATATCTTTATTAATCCATCAAAAATGCTCATTATAGGTGTTGGGGGATCTATACTTCCTCCTTCACCACCCGACCCTTCTCCACCTCCTTCAGGAAGAGAATCCTCTAATGAAGACAACTCATCTTCTAAACAATCTCAAACTTCAAATAATTCACATACTTCAACCCATATGGCTAATCAAAATAATCTCTCCATGCCTTGGCTTGACCAAGATGTTGTGGTTGTACCAAGACCCCAACATCCATTACCTAAGAATATTGAAAAATGGTTACCTAAGTTTGATCCTGATTCTAAACAGTCAGGTGAGGATCATATCAAAAAAATCATTTTGGCTATTAGGCCGAGAAATGTAGAGCATGAATATGTCGTATGAAAGATTTTTCCTTATACCTTCAAAGGAAATTCCTCCACATGGTACTTCTCACAACAACCATAAACTATAGTTTCCTGGGATAGATTTGAAACCTTTTTCTTAGAAAAATTTGGAGACAACAAATCTCCTGAAGTATTATTCATGGAGTTATCTAGTATGAATATGAATCCCAAAGAAAAAGTTAAAACATTTCTTACACTCAAAAACAAGATCCCTGCAGATTCTATGCCTATAGAAAATCTGATTGTTGCTTATTATGTTAAAGATTTACATAATACTACAACCATGCGGGTTAAAAGTTCTAAAAATAATACTCTGTTACAAGTTTTTGAAGAAGAAGTTCTCATTGAAAAGGACATGCTCAGCTTGAAGGTTAATGCAAATATTGAAAATGAATCAACTTCTTCTTCCAAGAATAACATAGAAATTATTACCAAACCACCTTAAAATAAGAAAGATAAACAACCCATAGATATGGAAAGTTTGCAAAAAACATTTCAAAATTTACCCAGCCAAGTTGTAGATATGAAAAGATTAGTAGAGGAAGGATATTCTAGTAAAGGAATTTATCGAACACCTTTTAGAAGACCGCCTCCAAATACTCTCAATAGGCCAACCCCACCAACTGAAGGTTTGAGTTTACAAGGATTACACCACGTTATACATGCCTTATTAACTAGAGCTGATAATACTTTTGTTGTCCCAACTGAACAACAAAACAATGTAGAAAATGAAGATGAGGGAACACCTAATGAAGAAGATTCATCCCCTCCATCTTTCAGACATTTTCCAGAAAGAATTTTTCAATCCAAGTTTGAAGCCGTACATAATAATCAACATCCTTATAATAGTCGTAGTAAAAATCAGCCTAAAGATCAAAAGAAATCTGCACCTCATGCAAACAAAAATGAAACACCAAAACAAATGGAATAGGATGAAACAACAAAGAGTTTTTATTTCTCTGATCTAGAATATGACCCTATTGAGGATCTTAAAAGGTTAAAAGAAAATATTTCAATATACGAGTTGCTTGCATTCCCCTAAATCCAACGGAAAATGTTAGAAAGCATAGATGAAAAATGAAAGAATAAAAATAAAGATTCTCTAGAGAAAAGCACAGGTGAAAATAATAGTAACAAAAGGAAGGATGTTTTAGAGAAAAGTGTACTTGAAAACAACAATAAAATAACAGTAGACGCAAAATATAAAAATAAACAACCCCCAAATCCTTCTCCTACACCACAAAGGAGGTCTAGCGTGCCACTTTTTCTATTAACATTCGAAATCTTTAATAGAAATGTACATAATTGCATGGTGGACTATGAGGCTTCATCAAATGTGATTCCTTTGTCAGTTTGTCAAAAAATAAATCCCGAAGTTAAGACATCTAATATGAAAATCATTTAGCTAGATAGAACTAGTGTTACCATGGTTGGGGAGCTTAAAGATGTTTTGATCAGGTTATCATCCAATCTGAAAGTACATCAAGAGATCAACATAATAATAGAAGATATCCCATAAGTATATGGTATGTTCCTCAACTGGGATTGTTCTGACCAACTTCATGGTTATTTTTCTATAGATTAGTCTCACTTGTGGTTACAACTCAATGGTCATCCAAAAAAACTTAGGGTCAATGGGGAATGTTATCTGAAATATACAGTTACAGATATGAATGGTCCAAATGAACCTTTTATCCCAAGTGTGAATGCATTAGAAAATAAAGGTATGAATACCTTCTTTGGGAACTTTCTTTCTTAAATATCTACTATTTCAAACCCTAATCGAAAATCTGAAATATCAATCTGCACTCAAGTAATGGCCTCAGATCATGCTCTGAATATTGTATATAGTTGTGAGAAGGATCAAATTTTGTCTTTGTACTTTCATGGGTCTAAATCACATGAAGGAGTTGGTGTTGGTTGTTTTCTGATAGATCCCAAAGGTAATAAGATATTCATTTCTTGTAGATTAGAATCTGATTGCACAAATAATACAACATAATATGAATCTCTCTTGTAGGGACTCAAGAAGGCCATTGACCTTGACGTCCAATGCCTAGTTGTATTCAACGATTCTGAAATTGTGATAAAAAAAAAGTAAAAAATTCCATTCAATGTGTATCTGTTCATCTAAAAAACTACCAGATCGAGGTATGTAACTTGATTAATAGATTTATCACCTTTAATATAAGTTCCATTCCTATATCTAGTAATTCTGAAGAAGATTTGTGGGAAAATGTAGCACCAAAATTATGGTCTGTTGAAGGTTTCTCTCCTGATTCATTCTATGTTGAATTAATATCCATGTCATCAATTATAAATAATATCACTAATTGGTGGGTGTTTGAGGATGACCAACATATCATAATTTATTTTCATATGGAAGACACTTTCCAAGGTGTTGTAATCGAAAAAAACACTCATGATGAAAATATTCGTGATTTTATAGCAATATTCGATCCACGATCCACTGAAAGTTCATCTGACATGGTAAATTCTATCCCTAAATATATTATCAGATTAGAAAATTTTTAGGATTTACATGACAAATTTAAGGGAGTATTTAACTGTAAAACAAATAGTTCCTCATTGTAATATGAAACTGTAAACTTGGGAACACATGATCAGCCCTAGAACATTAATTTCGGCATAGGGTACACACAAAAATAAAAGTCAACATTTATTAAATTGTTTAAAAATTTTTAAGATGTGTTTGCTTGGACTTATAAGGATCTGAAATCATTTGATCCAAATATGATACAACAAGTAATTCCCATGAAACCTCAATCCCAACCGTTCCAACCAAAATTAAGAAAGATGCACCCAAAATTAGAATTTGCAGTTACGAAAGAATTCAACAAGTTCTTATTGATTAATTGGGTTGGTTGTCATTGATGTCCACCCTTGAAGAAAGTCCGGTAGCACAAAGTTTTGGGTAATGGACCCAAGTTTTTTTTATGTATAATGGTATGAGTTTTGATATATTTGTAGGTAAGAATATTCTAGATGGATATTACATGTCATTCCATTTCTGGTGGTATGTGGAACATCACATAACTCCTCATGGTCTTAAAGTTATGGCCTTACGAATTTGGAGGACCCTCATATGTTGGCTTGAAGCCCCGAAAGGTCGAAGAAGTCAAAGTTCTTGCAAAGAATAAATTATTTAAATAATAAATTGAAGTGACAAAGTCAAAAAGTAGTATTTAAATAATAAATTGAAGTGACAAAGTCAAAGAGGATTATTTAAATAATAAAGTGAAGTGACAAAGTCAAAGAGGATTATTTAAGTAATAAAGTGAAGTGACAAATTCAAAGAGGATTATTTAAATAATAAAGTGAAGTGACAAAGTCAAGGTGGATTATCTAAATATAAAGTAAATGGAGAAATTTATAATTATGGAAAGTTGTTAGAAGTGGGTTATCCCTAAAATAAGGAAATTGGGTTAAGATGGTTAAAAGGTAGCCCCTTGAGGAATCTACATGAGCATATAAATTAGAGGCAAGGCTCTCTCATTTTATTCATACTTGAGCATATTGAATATCTACAGGTGACTAAGGTAACCTAAGCATATCTAAGCTGAATTTCATAGGGAAGGTGAAGTAAAGGAGGTTGGATTTCAGAGGCAAGGTGAAGTAAAGAAGGCCAAAATTCAATGGAGGAAAAATTCTTTTGATGATGCTTTCTAAGGTATCTTATTTACAGGTCATCTCACCATTTTCGCAATACATTTTTTTCTAGAATTATTTAGACCATGAAATTGGTAGGCCATTGAGGAAACATATCCAAGTATCTATGGTACAAATTTCAGCATGTGGATCGTTGTATTTTTTGAGTTACATTTTGTGGAAAATAGGGTTTGTGGTTATTCCTAAATCCATTCATAAACGTCATAAATCATTCATAACAGATTCAAATTTAGTAAGACCAAATGTGTTGGTTAGAGTACAGTCTGTAGTATTCTATGTAAAATTTTCAGATCCATACAACAAATATTCTGTGCAGGGCGCACTCTACAAGTTTGCTCTCTAGAATAAGCCAGAATTCAACAAGGTATGACATTTTTGCTATAACTCCTTTTCTGAGAGATTCCAAGTAGTGACACCTAGATAAATTTCACAAAACACACTGAAGAAAATTGTGTACTATTTTCAGATCTTTATTCATTACAGGTACATAGTTATGATTACTCTAAGTTAGGGTAGTTGACTAATCCAAAACTAGTCATGTGAGACTAAAGTAAAGTTTGATGAAAATGATAGTCTCTTGTTTTTAAAGTTAAGGAAGGTTTTAAAGTTGAGGTATAGGTTAGTGCATGGTTGATGGACTTGTTTATGGTACAATTTGATTACAAGTTTAGGTACATGCTGATGCATGGTTGATACATGGTTCATGTTATTGGTACAGGTTGTTTGGTGTAGGTTTATTGGTATAGGTTTACAATAGTATATCTCATAGTGATAGTGTGATAGTGGTTCCATCATTATAATTATAAGTCAGGGCAGTTGTACGGGGAAATGACAGTTGGTTGTAGTCACCTTCTAGTTGTAGTTGGAGAACATAGGGGATTGTAGCCTCCTTCTAGTTGTAGCGAGAGAATTGGGGAGTTGGATCTTCCCTCAGGTTGTATCCTGAGAAACTAGGGGGTTGGAGCCTCCTTCCAGTTGCAGCTGGAAAACAAAGTAAGTTGGTGCTTCCAATGAATGTAATTCTTCAAGACATAAAAGAAAAATCATTCTATGGTTTTCTCCCGCTTTGGATTTCCATGTAAAAACAATGGTGTACTGTGTATGTGTATGATTTTTCATTTGTTCATTGTTTATTTACTATGAAAATATTGGATGATAATGCTACATTGATATAACACTTGCATTACATGGTTAAAAAGGATTACATTGCTCTATTATTGATTCACCCCCCCTCTCAGTAATCCAAAAGTTGTTAACAACTAAGATCATATTTCATATTCAACATACTCAATGGGTGTCTAATTTAGTCCTGGTAAGGAAAACGAATGGGGAAATATGACTTTGTGTTGATTTCCGCAACTCAAACTGGGCCTCTAATAAAGATAATTACCTCGTTCTGTGCATAGAACAAATCTTACATCAAGTATCTGCTATCGAAATACTATCCTTATTTGATGTTTTTTGGGGATACAACCAGGTCCCGATGTCTCCATCATATCAACTGAAAACTACATTCTGAACCCCTTGGGGCACTTATTCTTATCGTAAAATTAATTTCGTACTAATTAATGTTGGGGCCACTTTCCAAAGGGCCATCGATATTAATTTTAGTGAGCTTATAAATCAATCGGTGGTTGTCTATTTGGATGATGTTACCATCTTCTCAAATAATAAAAAGATCATATATCTCACAAGGAGTGTATTGGAATGTTTTTGTAAGTATGGAATTTCACTAAACCCCAAGAAATCAATATTTGTTGTTGATCAAGGAAATTTACTTGGTTTCATAGTATCAAAAAATGGAATGATGATTGAAATGTACCCCAAATTTCATTAAAAAAAAAATAAATTGACAGGGAAAACTAAAGTCTATTAATCATCAAAATTGTTTATGAAAAAAGAAGGAAATCCATTATATATCTTATTACCCTATTTTATACACATAGCAGTTTTACTCAAATGGATTTTCCCTCCTAAAGGTTTGAAGGAGATTTAAACCAAACCTATCTCCTACTGTTATATTTCATCATAGCATTGTTATTAGATTAGAGTCATACATTTATTTTCATTGATGAATTAGTTGCTAGGACTATCAAATTCCATATCATAAGCACTAGGTTTACATCGAACCATGTTATCCAAATTATAATAGGTAATAAACTATGTTATAAAACATGTAAGCGATATAATCCATAACAACAAGATTTAAAACACTAGAGGACATAGTGTTGAACTAGGAGACATAACTATAAATGTCAAAAATCTATGCACTAGGGTTTATAACAACCCATAACAAAATACCACCCTTACCATAGTGTAACAAACTATATTTAAACAAGGTAAATGTGATGTTCATATAGTAAGAAATTTGTAACCCTACACATATAATAACATTACCCAACCGATCCAATGGTTACACATATACAACACAACATTTAAGTGGATTTGTAAATCATATTTTAGGTGGATGTCAGGTCGGTCTAAACCTAGTCTGTCATAAATGTAGGAATTTATGCTAGGGAGGGCCCATTAATGGTGATAGACCTACACAGAACCACCCTCTATCATCTTGCCACTTCAGTTGGTTTCACATGGCAAGGTATGGGGTGGCATACCCTTCGCTCTTCTATGTTACTGAGGATCATGAGGTGCCATTATGCCACTTGTAGTTGTTCCTTGGGTATCCTTTGCACTTTGTTACTCTATGGTTTACTCAATGCGACCGATAGTAGTGTTCAACTCTGTGGAGTGTGGTAGCATTGGTGCTTTGGCAGGGTTCCGCACATGCATGGTTAGTAACTGCTATAAATCTTGCATTCTCTATGCAATGTATTCTTAATGCAAACATTCGATGTGAAATGTATTATTTACGCAAAAATGTTCAATGTGCAATGTATTCTTTATGCCAAAAAATTTCTATGTCGGGTGCAACGCATTCTCTAAATAATGCCTTCTCTGTCTGGTACAATAATATATCCGTGAGGTTCAATGTCACATTATTTATTCTTTTTTTTTTAGAGAGAGAGTTGATATCGTATGATAAATTACACCTCTGCACGTGTTTCATTCTAGGCTCCACCGTGTTAAAGTTTTCATTTGTGAGTTGGGTTAATCCTTTAAGTTTATCACTCAGGTTTGATAGGATTACTGTGTTTCTTATCTACTAGCTATCAGTATTCAAACACATAATCCTTCATGGCTCCTTCTTAGTCCACCTGTGGTCATATTCATCATTTCCAAAGGCTAAATCCTCTGCAACATCTATGTTTGTTTTCAATCTGTACAAAGGTCGTTACACCCGTGAACCTTGCTTGGAGGTTATTGTGTAAGAAAATGACTATCAGTTTTAGAGGCCTATCGGGAAGACCCTACGTAATAGTCATGGACAAATAGTATTATACTTTCATTCCATCGCTTGGCCGTAATATTCGAATCTTCATGCACTTAAAGGATTTGTGACAGACATTGATTAATTTAAAACATGTATGTGAAATTCATAATGGTACTCTGTATTTTTATATGGCATGATTAAATACCTTGTTCATTGAAAATAACATCAATGCTTCTTTGTATGTATTCACTGGTTATAGAATATCTTTGTCGAGAAGAAATTGTTCTTTGTATTCGTTAAAACACCCAGGTCCATTCAATAGCGCCCTCCATTGTTTGTTATTGTTCAAATCCATCTACATAAAATTAGGGAATTCTCTCCTTTGACAACTCTTGCTTTAAAAAACAAGTTCTTGTTTTTTTATTATAGACTATAACTGATACTTGCATGCATTTACACATCACCTAGTGAAATCCGAGGCAAGAAAATTCGCAGGGTTTTGAATACATTTTTTGTAAATAATATTTAACTTACAGATTAGATTATTACCCATATCACATCCTTGCATCTCTGTAGTTATTTCTTAATTTAATGTTGTATTTCCGCAAGTATCATCTTTGTCGAAAGCTCCATCTCTGTATTATGAAAGATAAAAAAAAATAAAATTGTTAGCCTCTCCACAATATTTTTTTGGCCCTCTGTATGGGCTTTGTAAATTTCTTTGAAGTAATACTCACAGAATTTTTAAAACCCTTCTCTTGATTAAAGTCTGTATTTATTTTGTATAATTGCTCTCTATATTTTATAAACTACATGATATCAAATCTACAAGACTTAATTAGAAGTTTGTTTTATTCTTATTACTTTATTAAGTAAATTAATTTTGCATGTATGTCAACTGATGGGGGGTCCCTTTGGCTTGCGAGGGCACCCATTAGATGAATTACGCACTCACTCCCCTTCCCGGGTCATGGGTCGACTGTTTCACAAGGCAATGAAGATACTCTGGTATGCAATCGAGATCCAATATAACTATACTTTGAGGCTTTCTATTTATCTCATTATTTAATGGTTTGCACACTAGTAAGTTACTAACAATGTCGTATGGATCTTTTGCAGGTTGGGAGAAAAGACAATGCACTTGGTGAAGTGGCATGTTCAAAAAAGGTATTTGGGTTCCATATATCTTCCCCCTGTCCATGCACGCACTCCTAGATAGTTTTATGTAGTCTTTTAAATCTTTGTTTAGACAAGCTATGGAGTTCTTGGGTCTATGGAAAACCCAAACTCTAAAATGTTGGTGAGCGACCTATTGTCTATAATATATATATATATATATATATATATATATTCAAGTATTATGTGATCTACTACATCAGATATATTTCTTTGATAATAGATAAAATAATGTATTGGGAATTTTATTCTTTATACTCAACATAATAGCATAAAATTCAAAACAACTTGTTTATACTTTTCTTTCTGAAGTATTTGATTATATATAGGAATGAACAACAATGAAGAAAGTATATCTATCATGGCCAATAGGTACATATACACAATATATATATATATATGTGTGTGTGTGTGTGTGTGTGTGTGTGTGTGTGTGTGTGTGTGTACACACACACACACACTATACCTTAATAAAACATCACTACAAGTATTTTTACACAGTGGCTAGAGAAAAAACTAATATGTCTATACAATATAGATTCTACTTATAAGTATAGCAATATAAAGCATGGCCTCAACTGTATAACATCAACAATACAACACCAACAATATAACATCAACAATATAGCATCAACAATTCAAGTACATAACTGAGATACATATATGAAGACTTATGCTAGGAAAACAAATGGAACAACCATGTTCCACCCAACCATAGAAACAAAACAACCACGATCACTTATCCTGATCATCCCCTAACCTGACCATGACTCCATAAGGGAAAACTAAATCACACTCCTTCGCCACTATCACCTTCAATAGTGCATAAAACGCTTTGCCTCACACCAGATGTGCTCATAACAAACAAACAGTTCTCAATCCCAATATACTAAGAAGCGTCATGCATCCAACATATGTTGTATTTATCTTGTGCCTATGACTTTCCATTCCTTTCCCTCCCTGGGGAAATATACAACTTTATAAATCCTTGATTTTTAGGGGCTAATAGTGACAAAAATCAACTTCTTCCACTTGTAAAGATCATCTCTGAGTTAACTCAAACCTATTCCCCACTCATGGAATCATAGTCAGTTATTTTTAACCAAGTTGTTCCATTTTTCTTGCAGCATTTAATTTATTAAAAATTTTGTCTCATGCATGTGGCCATCAAAAGAGGACAATTGGGAAAGTCAAACCTTTTCCCAACATTCATAAAATAATAATTACAAAAATCCAAAATTATGAATTCATATTTCCATAAATGGAAATTTATTTCTAAATTCATCTTGGAATTTAATTTCTAATAATTTGAGGATAGCACATCCTCTCTCCCTTAAGTAAAACATTATTCTCAGTGTTCAATCATTTGTTAGAACAATATTGGATATGATTTATGCATATCTTCTTCTAATTCATAAGTGGCATCCTAAGGACTAAAGCGATTCCATTGCACTTTTACATGGGCGATGGATATGTTCCAAAGTACTATTTCTTTCCTATCAAGAATGCACAGAGGTTCCACTTGAAACTCAGCTTTTGGTTCCACCTACACAATGTTCCAATCAATGATGTGAGTAGGATCATAAATATATATTTTCAATAACGAAACATGAGAAACATTATGAACTTTTAAATTTGTAGGAAGTCCCAGTTGATATGTCATGGGTTTGATTCGAGTTAAAATGTCAAAGGGGGCCACAAAATATTGGCACCAACTTGGAACAATTTCCTAGTTTTAGAGAGCTTCTTCTTGCTTTGAATTTTAGATATACATGTTCCCCAATTTTGAATTCTTGATTTTCTTCTTTTTAGATTTGCATAGTTTTTATGTCGTTCTTGTGCCTCTTTCAAGTTCTATTGTACCCTTTTTACCATTCTTTCCATTTCTTGGAGCATTTTTCGGTCCCACCATAATCCTGTAAATTGGATCATCCCAAATGATCGAGGTTGTGTATTTCCTTCCATATAATACTTTGAAGGGACTCATCTTAGTTGATGCTTGAGAACCATTATTGTAAGAGAACTCAACTAAGTGTAGATACTCTTCCTACTTAGTTGTTTTTGTTCTTCGCAACATGTATTTGATAATTTGGTTTGTTTGTTCTATTTTCCCATCTGTTTGTGGATGATAACTTGTGCTGAAATTCAAATTAGTACCCAAACTTGCAAACAATTATTTCAAAAATTTGGATGTAAATTTGACATCTCTATCTGAAATCACCATCTTAGGAATTCCATGAAACCTAAAAATTTCTTTCAGAAAAATTTCAACAATATTAACCACTTCGTAAGTAGGTTTCACATGTATAAAATGTGTAGATTTACTTACTTTATCAATCACTACCATAATTGAGTCATTTTATCTTTGAGTCTTAGGAAAACCTGTGATGAAGTCCATCGAAATAATTTCCCATTTCCATTCGCGTATAGCCAGAGGTTGTAACAAACCTGCTATATGGTGATGTTGAGCCTGTCCCTGTTGACATTCTAAACATTTAGGCAAATATTCAGCTATTTCGTTTTTCATGTTAGGCCAATAAAACTATTTCCTTAATGTTGTTATCCTTTTATGGTATCTTGGATGACTAGAATATGACCTTTTGTGCAACTCATCAAGAATTTTCATCTTTAAATCAATAGAGTTAGGCACATATAACCTGTCTTTGAACCTTAACAATCCATTTTTATCTATACTCATATCTGTTTTGTTCATATTTTCTTCATTTCCTTGCAATTTTGTTGTTGTTTTGATGTAATTTTCATAATTACTTCTTGTAGATTTTATCCTATGTTCAATATCATTTTCTTCTTTGTTGATAATTATTTCGTAAATCCCACTAGTCCTCCGACTTAGTGCATCTGCAACTTTTTTTTTCTTACCCTTGATGTGTCATACTTAAAAATTGAACTCACTTAAAAAGGAAAACCATCTTGCTTGTCTTGCATTGAGATTTGATTGATTGTGTAACATCCCCGATGTTACGACAACAAGTGACAACATTAGGTAATAAATTTTTTTGTTATATTTTATTTTTGCTCCACGGTAGAGATGTAATTCATTAAATGTTTTACTATCATAAATGCTACATCAAGCACATAATAACCAATCACAAATCTAAAATTAAATTATAAAAACTTCAAGTAACGTTTATACCTTTCCATTCCAAAAGGGTTTATTAATCAATAAACTTAACTACATTTTCTTAACCTTTCCAGTTCAATATAATAAGGTCACTGCTCTCAAATCTTGGTGATGGAAGTGTGGTCTAAATCAACACATTTTCACGAATAAATTGGATCCACCCATATTACATTACAAATAATGTTCGTGAAATTTACAACATTTGAGATTATAAATTCAATCTTACCTAAAACATGTTCAATTGTGTTAATTTCCATAAGACAATAATTTTATTAATGTCAACAAAACCACAAAGTAGGTCAATGGGACTCGAAAATGCATCTAGCATAACTACAAGATAGTGGGAGAGAAAAAGCATCTTCATCTGATACTCTATCAAGCTGAAAGGAAAACAAAAATGAGTAATAGGAAAGGCAAAGTACAAAAGAAGTGCAAACAACCCAAGCCAGACCTAGGTGATTATTTGATAGAAAATGGGTCAGATACAACAATCGATATCTCAATGGGACCCAACTACCATTACTACCTCTAACTAACAACAACTTATTACACCCTGGAAGGAGAGGATAATTTCCTCATAAAAGGACAAATCACGCAGATAAAGAGAGGATAATTTATTCATATAGGTTGTAAGGCAAGCACCATCACTGACGCCAATCCTAGTGCACCATCAAGGATGCATTCTTCTAGGGAGGCCATAATTCATGTAGAATCAACAAATCTCTTTCCATTTTAATATTGTGATGAAATTACTCGCATTAAAACCCAGGGAAGTTCTTGAATCATTGTGATTCATACATTTAATAATTTCTCCACCATTTTATTATACAAACTGCATTATTTTACTAGGTTGCAGGAGACATTAGAGGTAAAGTGCTTCACGGTAAGAGTAAACTAGCTCAAATGCATTTATATAAAAACATGGGTAAATTATAGTGAAATTTTTAATTTATTCAAAAGCATATTCCATTTCACAATACCATTTATATCAATTGAAATTAACCAATCAAATATTGCCACAGACCACAATGCTCTCCCCCCTATGCACCATAATAAACTAACCAATATTTTGTTGTCTGGCAAAGATAAATTATGGGAATTCGTTGATTTAATTTCTGGAAGGATGCAAAGGTTATTCATAACAGAAAATGCAAAGACAAGCTTTTTTAAATGTAGATATGAATTGAAATCGGTATAAATGGAACATTGAGATAAGTTGAACGCGGTTATAAATTGGACATGGATATAAATGGAACGCTGAGATAAATTGAACGCATGTATAAATTGGACGCAGAGTTAATTTTGTTAAAGTGCAGAGATAAAAACACAGAGATAATAAAAAACACGGAGATAAAAACACAAAGATAATAAAAATCATATTGTTAAAAAAATGATGTTCGGTTTAGATAGATACATAGAGATAACGAAACTAAATTGCATGGTATATTCTCCATTCTGGGCGAAGAAATCGTATTGGTAAAATTGTAATGGTAAAAAATGCATAGGGAACCTGCCATTGCAGATATTTTAAAGAAAAACATCGAGGATTATCCGTCTCACAAAAATCGCAAAGTAATAATGGGTAAAAATCATTGTACACTGCAGGGAAAATCGTTGGGTATTAGAGGTGAAATCGTTGAATAAAATACAGGGAAAAATTGCAAGTCGATGAGTGGAAATCACTGAGAAAAATAGAGTAAAAAATATGCCAAGGATTAACTCACATTGTT
Organism: Picea glauca; assembly: GCA_000966675.3. Taxonomy (NCBI): domain Eukaryota; kingdom Viridiplantae; phylum Streptophyta; class Pinopsida; order Pinales; family Pinaceae; genus Picea; species Picea glauca. Next base: position 411,428 of record JZKD02S0994486.1, read on the forward strand.
GGGTGAATTTTGGGGAAAATATGCAACTATCACTTCTCTTAGCTGGGTGGAAATGCTAGAAAACACATACAAAACTAGATCAGAACTCAAAAACTTCAATATGAAGGTATTTGGACGAAGGCACAAGGAAAAATGCAAAGAACCCAAATGCAGAGAATCAATACAACACTGAAAATCAAACACAAAAAAATATCGCTATAATCGCAGAGAAATGAAGAAGAAATTACGTTGTGCAAAAAGGGATTTGCTGGGAAGATAAATTATCCTTCACTTTATTATCCATGCACAGGAAAGCAGGGCATTTGAATCTAAATCTTTAACACCGAGGTGAAAGACAGACGATTCCACTCCTGGTCGATTGCTCGGGCATAAACTAATAACTTTAAGGATAAAGGAACATAATATAAAAACACGAGTCCTTATATTAAAAATAATAAAGATGCAGAGTCAAAAAAAATAATGGCCTGAAACCAAAACATGGTCTTTTTCTTTTAACAACATCTACGCCAACGATATTTCGACAATAAAGATATGCATGAACAAGAAATTGAGATATTATTTAATACAAATTATACAAATGTGTACCGTAGCCAAATGGGAATGCTCTAAAGTCATTGTCTCATGCGTGCTCCGGCCAACTCCCACTTGCCAACCGATGAGACATCACGGGTACCTCCTGGCCAATGCTAAGGGTACTCTTCTTCCCCCTGAGCCCCTCGAGCCGCAAAGGGGCAAAGAAAACAATACTAGAGAATGCTAGCACCCAAATCACCTCGCAAGGTTGAGCTACCACTCGTCACCCGAGCTATGTATCCCAACTCCCACAAGAGAAAGTTTAGTCAAGATGAAATTTCAGCAATGTAACGTTATGCAAGCCAGATATGATCCATACTCCTCCTCCGCCATCCCTTTTATAGAGTTTCTTAGTCATTAGGTTCCAAAACCCTCATTATATTCCTTTTTCATTTATTTAATTAGGAAAAACCTCCCCCATACACATGTCGCTCGATCCCTTAGTTGCACCAAAAAATCAATTTTATTAATTAATTAATTATTCCATTTTCCCTCACCCACCTAAAAGCATTCGTAAAAACGCTCCTCGGTATCCCAAAATTTCTTTACAAATCTTAAATGACTTACGCCTTACTTAATTCCTAGTTGAGTTCATAAATAGAAGGTTCCAAAGGCTAGATTCCTTACTAAGTTAGACATTAAGTTTTTTCTTTCAGTTTCTCCTTTTCTTTTAGTTTCCTTTTTTCTTTAAGTTTCCTTTTCTTTTAAGTTTCCCCCCTTTTTCCTTTTTAACTAAATTCAATTTAGAAAGTGTAGATAAAAACAACCATTTACCATTTTAATAAATTTAATCCTCCATTATAATTTTTGCTTTAATAATTAAGTTTGAATTTCTTACCCCACTTCTTGTTACATGTTTTTTTTTTTTTTTCTTTAACCACATTTTCTACTTAGACCTATGTTTTAATTTCCCTAGGTTGGGTGATAATTTTTAAGGGAACTTTTAGCTATTAAAATTTACTCATACAATCATCTATTTTAGGTTTGACCAGGTTCTAAAGGGGCATAGTTTTCTAGGAACTAGGTTTATTAACTTATCATAGTTAAAATCACGACGTGCCCTTCAGGATGCACTATGTGCTCCAAGGGTGCCACTCGCCTCTTTCTGTTTTATTTGCACAACATTCTCTTCAAGAGGCACTACGTGCTCCAAGGGTGTCACTCACCTCTTTCCATTTTATTTGAGTGACGTTCCCTTCAAGACGCACTACGCACTCCAAGGGTGCCACTCACCTCTTTTTGTTTTATTTGTGTGAGGTTCCCTTCAAGACACACTACGTTCTCCAAGGGTGTCACTCGCCTCTTGATTGAATTTCATAGACGTCAAACCCCTAGAGTCAATACTCTGCCAGGTGATCTTGTGGGAGAGTAAGGTCATATAAGGAATAAGGTCCCTGCCTTATTGTGAGCCCCTTAGAATCATAGTGAGTGACTATCACAATCTTCTCTCATGACATCGTGGGCCTTCTCGAACTAGGTAATTGTTAGCCTACATTTCGAGTCACAGAGGGAGTGCTAGTAGGTTGTGGCAGAGCTAATACCACACCTCTCCCTTAATGTCTATGGTTTTTGTGTGTGACCCCTCTACTCCAAATGTGATTCTGGTTGGCAAGCTATTGTCATCTTTCATCCATCAACGAATCATGCTAGCAATAATAATCAATCATCATAACATCTAATCATATGTACATATGTCACATCAACAACATTCAAACCCTAACAGTCGACTCCCTGACTCGATCCAGAGTCCAATGGGTTTCATCGATGCCTCTGCATCCTCAATGTCCAGAGTCCTACACACTCAGGAGAACCCAGTCAATAGAACTTGTCAATGTAAATATAACAAAAATGACATAACATCAAATCCACAATTTGTCATAATCATAATAAAAATAGCCAATAGTACAATGACCTAGATCACTTGCATGCAAGTTTCATCAAAGAATAAGTTCGCTCAATGCATGCAAGAGCGGGATGTTACAAATTGAACAAATGATTTACACCATTGTTGTTGGTTAGTAACATAAATTTTCTTCCCATTAAATAATGCCGCCACATTTTTAATGCATGAATCACAACTTCTAATTCTAAATCGTGAGTCACATAGTTTCATTCATGTTCTTTCAATTTACGTGATTCATAATAGATGATGTGTCCATATTGTGTTATCCCACCTCCTAATCCATATTTACTCTCATCTACGCAAATTGTAAAGTCTTTATATGGATCTTCTACTTTTAGGATATGTGATGTAGTTAACAATCATTTTAAATTATTAAAATTGTCTTGACATTTTTGTGACCAATTAAATTGTATCCCCTTTTTCTATAGTGATGTAATCGGATACGCAATTCTATAAAATCCTTCGATAAACCTATGGTAACAAATGGAACTCCCCATAAATGACATTATGTCTGCTACCTCTTTAGGAATAGGCCATTCCATAATGGATTTAAACTTTTCCAGGTTCACTGCAATACCATCTTTTGATATTACATGCCCTAAATATTGTATCTTTCTTTGGTAGAAATTACACTTATCAAAATTAGCATATAACTTATGTTCTCTTAAAGTATGTAGTACTACTTTTAAATTATCTTCATGTTCTTCTTCAATTTTTGAATAAACTAAAATAGCATCGATAAAAAACAACACAAATTTATCCAGATATTGGTTGAATATATTATTCAATGTCCAACAACATAGGTATTCCAATAGAGGATGAACACCTTCAGTAACCACTCACATAACCAGATCAAAGATCAACACACCAATGTTTTCATGTGGTAAAACCCCTACGGTGAAACATCCACATCCCTAGCCAACACGACCACTTGGAGTAGTTTATTAATTCAAAGAAAAAGATTACATAGATATTTTACAAGAGAGTTTCTCACAATCGATCATCAACAAATGACCTTCCATGCTCTTTAAATAGAGATCATGGACCAATCGGGTGCTAATCCATGGATCAATGGTCATTAATATCGAGGAGAGTATGAACCATCGGATCACTCTATGTCGGGAACATATCGTGACCGTCGGATTTCCTAACTACAAATGCATACTAATGCATACTAAAGAAACACACTAGAAAACACACTTTTACCTAACGACACAATAGACCAAGTATATCTTACTAACTCCTAAGTGTCTAAATATCCTAACATCCCCCCTTAAGAACAACTTGGGATAGGATTGAAGGATTTACAATAGTGACACAATAGCAGAAGAAAGGAGGCATTAGATCCTATCCCCCCTTAGTGACAACTTCCTGAACTCCTAACATAGATCAAAGTTTGGAAAACTTCGCTTCGATAAGAGACTTTGTGAAAATGTCTACAACTTGATCTTTTGTAGGGAAAAAGAGCACTTCAATAACTTGATCATGAATGAGATTTCTGATGAAGTGCATGTGTATCTCGATGTGTTTTCTACACTAATGTTGAATTGGGTCTTTGGTGAGCTTGATGGCACTCTGATTGTCACACCAAAGGTTGGTCGGAAGTTCGTGCTGGAATCCAAACTCTGAAAGGATCTGTCGAAGCCACAAGGCTTCCTAACTTGCATTTACCACTGCTCGGTACTCTGCTCCTGTTGAATAAAGTTCAATAGCTTATTCTTTCTTGTAGGCCCAAGTGACAGGTCCTAAACCAAGGCTGGAAACACAACCTGCAGTAGACTTCCGATCATTAGGGTCGTTGGCCCAATCTGAATCAGTGAAGCCAACCAATAAAGGAGTCCCCCTTGAACTGTAATGTATCCCAAACTGAATTGTACCATGAACATAGCGAAGTATCCTCTTAGCTTCTTTCCAATGGTTTTCATGGGGTGTTTGCATATATTGGGCAAAAAGACCAACAAAAAATGAAAGATCAAGATGGGTATGAGTCAAGTATAAGAGGCTACCAACTAACTGACGGTACAGGGTGGCATCAACTTCAGGAGAAGTACAGGTGGCAGAAAGATTGACTCCAGACTAGAAGGGAGAAGGGGTTGGTTTACAATCATCCATGTGAAAGCGATGAAGAAGGTCACAAGAATACTTAGACTAGGAAAGAAAAATTCCTTCATTGGTTTGAAAAACTTAGAGGCCAAGGAAATAGTGAAAAAATCCTAAGTCTGTCATTTCAAATTTCTTCTTAAGGATGGTTTTCACATGGTTTAAAAGTTTTGAGTCACTACCAGTAAGGATAACGTCATCAACATAAAGGACAAGGATTATGAGATGGCTTCCTACTTTCTTGGTACATACATTAGGATCAGAATGGCATCTAGAGAATCTTGTGGCAATAAGAAAGCTATCCATTTTGGCATACCAAGCTCAGGGAGCTTGCTTGAGACCATAAAGATATTTCTTGAGGCGACAAACAAGGCTAGAGTCATTCTAGACATGGCTAAGAGGTTTTTCCATGTAGTTTTCTTCTTGCAAATATCTATGCAAGAAGGCAGATTTAACATCCATCTGATGGACCTCCCATTTATGTGAGGAAGTAAGGGCAAGAACAAGGCGGATGGAATTCATTTTTTCTATAGGGGCTAAGCTTTCATTATAGTCAATTCCTTCAACTTGGGAAAATCCTTTGGAAACTAACCGAGCCTTGTGTCTTTCAACACTTCCATCTGATGCATACTTAGTTTTGTAGACCCATTTGCATCTAACAAGTTTTCTTCCTTTTGGAAGAGGTACAAGATCCCAAGTATCGTTTTCCACTAAAGAACGATACTCTTCATTCATTGTTGTATCCCAATCTAGATGACCTGAAGCTTCTGCAAATGTCTCTCGATCATGATTTTATGAAACTTGAGACAGGAGAGAAGAGGTTCACTGGAACTGTGAATGTATCCGATGTTGATCTGAAGGATCACTGACAAGATCACCAGCTACTTCTCATGTTGAATGGACCCATCTAGGAAGTAGTGGAGTTGGTGTTGGTTTAGTTTCAAAGGACTCATCTGGAGGAGGGTGAGCAAGAAGAGGTGGATTTTCATCCTCGTTGTCATCATCTGAAGAATAAACTAGATCATAATAAGGCACAAACATCGAAGATGGATCACAGGATGAAGAAGGCACAATCGCCAAATTAGGCTCACAGGCCAAGAGAGTTTCATCAAATTTAACATCTCTTCTAATAATAATTTCATTACAATGTGATTGAAGAAGTCTATAACCTTTGACATCTTCAGAATAACCAAAAAACATACACTTCTCACTTTTAGGTTGCAATGCTTTCCTTTTCTCATCAGGAATATGAGCCCATGCTATACTGCCAAATACACGGAAGTGACTTACATCTGGTTTAATTTTAGTCCAATCTTCTTCCAGTGTTATATTTTTAAGAGCCTTTGTGGGAGTGTGATTTACTATGTAATTTGCATAATTGATGGCTTCCTCCCAATACTTTAGACTTAATCCCTTAGATTGGATCATACAATTAGCCATTTATTTTAATGTCTGATTCTTTCTCTCGGCAACACCATTTTGTTGTGGTGTATATGGAATAGTGTGTTACATTTGGATTCCCTGTATAATGCAGTATCTTGCAAAATTATTGTTCACATATTCTCCTCCATTAACTGTTCTTAACCTTTGAATTTGATTTCCAGATTGTTTTTCTACAAGGGCCTTGTAGGCCAAAAACTTGTCAAAAACTTCACTCTTGAGTCTTAAGAAGTAAACCCAAGTACGTCTGGAAAAGTCATCAATGAAAGTTAAGAAATACTTGCACCCAGAAAAAGAAGGAGAAGAAAGTGGACCACACAAATCACTATGAAAAAGCTGCAAAGGACCCGAGGTGTGCCAAGAGGCAAGTTTGTCAAAACTGTCCCGATGATGTTTGTCGAGAACACAACCGGTACAAACACCATCTCTGCATGAAACAAGAGGAAAACCGGTCACCATCTGTTGATTACATAGTTGTTGCAATGAGAAATAGTTTAGATGACCAAACCTCTCATTCCAAAGTTTTCTCAAGTCATCACTATGAGCAACAAAATTTGATGAAAAAGATGATGACCCAAAGTTGTCAAACTTGTACAACCTGGTAATATCATCAACAATTCTAGTTTCAAGAACATGCTTAGGATCTTTTAGATCCTTGATTACAACTTGGTGAGGTGAATACTCGATGGTTTTACCTTCACCTGAATGAGTGATTTGATATACTGATAGAAGGTTACAAGAAAGACTTGGAACACATAATACATCATTGAAATGACCATTATCTACTTGAACTATTCCAGACCGTACAACACTAGGAGATCTATCATCACCAACAATATTTTCTTGGTGTTACATTCATTTAGAGAAGAAAATATGGATTTATCCTTAGCCATATGATAAGATGCTCCTGAATCAATAAGCCACTCATCAAAAGAAGAAGTAGTAATAGAATTTGAATTGAAGGATAAGTTAGAAGCAAAAAGTGCATGTCCGTGAGAAGAAGAAGTAGAATCAATACTGATGTTTTTTTTCTTCATCATTTCTTCTAAAGCTTCCATCTTCTTGAATCATTTGGACTCATGATGACCATATTTATCACAAAAGTTGCAATGTCTATTAGTATTCTTACTTCTATATTTTGCTCCTTTGTCACTAGTAGGAGTTGAATTTGTCTAAGCAGGTTTGGGACCCTTATGTTGTTTGTTGTTGTAGAGAGGATGTTGCTTCTTGGGATACTTGGGTTTATCTTTCTGTTGGGCAACTAAGGCTTTGTTGGAGGGACCTACAGTGTTGATAACTCCAAATTGTACAAGCTTGTCTTCCTCTCGAATCAAATAAGCATGAAAGGACTCAAGAGTGGGTTTTTCATAAGTTTTTTTCCCTCGAGCCTCTCTCATGGCATAAAAGGTAGATAAAAACATAGAATATGCACTACCTAGATTAGAAAGAATAAGATCGATGCAACGCTCTTCCTCCATCTTTATCTTACATTCTTCACATAAAATTCTGAGTGTTTTAAACCTAGATAGATAGTCTCCAAGGCAAGAAAAATCATTTGGACTCAAAGTCAGTATTTAATTTTCTAACTGTTGTGATCGAATAATATTGAGTTTACCAAACACAGATTCAATCGTGTCCCAAGCTTCTTTGGGGTCATCAATATCTTGAAGGTTGTACCTTAAATCAAGAGATATGGAAAATTCGATTAGTCTGCGTGCTTTGTCATTCCTATTATCCCACTTGGATTTATTATCAGCATCAGTGGGTGCTTTTTCCTTTCCCAAGGTAATCCGGTACAAGCCTTTACTTCTTAATAAATCTTCCATATGACATTTCCATTGGAAGTAGTTGTTGTTGGTAAGCAAGACAATACTTTTATAAGCCATATTAAATATGTAGATAATGTGGATTTAAAAACTGAAACTAATGATATGGATGTAAAGAGTTCGAAAAGTTATGTGGTTTAAAAAAAAAAGGCACTGAAAACAGACTTCCGATGTTAGAGTTATGCCCCTTTAAAAAAAGGCACAATCGGTAACCAAATGACCACATGATTGTGTAAGTTGTTTTATGAAGTGACCCACTTTTATAAAGACAAGTGGGGATCACTTTTACAATGAAGTTACTTTATAACAGAAAAGATACATGCAAAAAAAATAACTCTAAAATAAAATATTAAAGCTACTTATAGTGATTCACTTTTATACTTGAAGTGAAATACACTTTACAATTTTAGCATGAACTTTTCCAAAAAAAGGTAACAAAAGAGAGACTTGAACTCACGACCTCTTACTTAATAAGGAAATTTTTAACCAAATGATCTACCAAAACATATTGTAATGTTCAGAAAGAGAATTGGGGGTGTTTTTGTTGTTGTTGAAGATGGCCTTGGAGAGCATGCGAAAAAAAACTCTTTTCACACAAGAAAAAAAATTCACTTCTCGATGACAACAAGGGTTAGATCTCGGTTAGCTTACCTGGAAGATGCACATTTTCCTATCTGTTTATGATGTTATGAGATTGCACAGGGCACGGTGCAAAGAGAATATGCATATCTAAAAGAGTAGAAACCCGGAAATAAATAAAACCAAAATACTACTCTGCAAAAATTTTAAAAAATGCATATTCAAGCTTTATACCTCCGGATATGACTGTAATGGTCATATCTTGGGCAAATGAAAACCTTTTCGAGTGAAACGAAAAGTGTTCCTAACTGAAACTAGTGCCACAGACACAACGGAACAATCCTCTCAGCCCATAAATCTACGAAAATGATAGAAAGTGGAGATGAGACAACTTGGCTTCACGATCTCGATCTACAACAGGAGCGGGTCTTCAAACAGGCTCTGATACCATGTTAGAAAACACATGTATTCCAGCAGAGGATGAAAAACTTTAGTAACCACTCACATAACCAGATCAAAGATCAATAGACTGTTGTTTTCATGTGGTAAAACCCCTACGAGGAAACATCCACGGACCCAGCCAATGCGACCACTTGGAGCAGTTTATTAATGCAAATAAAAAGATTACAGAGAGATTTTACAAGAGATTTTCTCACAATCGATCATCGACAAATGATCCTCCATGATCTTTAAATATATATCATGGACCAATCGGGTGTTAAGCCACAAATCAATGGTCGTTAAGATTGAGGAGAGTATGAATCGTCAGATCACTCTATGTCGGGAACATATCCATACTAATGCATATTAATGAAACACACTAGAAAACACACTTTTACCTAACGAAACAATAGACCAAGTAGATCTTACTAACTCCTAAGTGTCTAAATATCCCAACATTCAACAAGCACATACATATTTTTGGTGCATTAGTAAGTCCAAATTGGATCACTACAAATTCATAGTGTCCATAACGTGCTCTAAATGTTGTTTTTTTTACATCTTTGTCCTTTATCCTCACTTGGTGATAACCAAACCTCAAATCTAGCTTAGAAAATATCCTTACTCCTCCAACCTGGTCAAAGAGATCATTAATTCTAGGTAAAAGATACTTATTTTTAATCGTCATTTTATTCATTTGATGATAATCAATACACAGTATCAAAGTTCCATCTTTATTTTTAACAAATAAAATGGGTTCTCTCCTGGGTGAAACACTTGATATGATATACTCTTTATCTAACAGTTCTTGTAACTGAATTTTTCAGTTATTTTAATTTGGATACACATTCTATAAGGTTCCTTAGACACTGGGGTAGATCCAGGTAGTAAATTGATATAGAAATCTATCTCTCTCCTTGGAGGTAGTTCTGATATTCTTTCTACGAATACATCTCTGAACCTATGTAGGATTGCAAATTCTTCTAAACTTGGTTTGATCCCCCCCCCCAGGAAATTAGTTACTTGAACAAAATATACTTGGAAACCCTTATTAATACATTTCTTAAATTGCATTGATGATATTTTCCTAACAGAAACTGATTTTCTGATTCCTTGTACTGTTATGACTATATTATTTTCATCTTTATACACAAATGAATTTTCGTAACAATTTAATATCACTTTATTTTTTTCTAACCAGTCCATTCTGATAATTATATCACAAGACCCCAAAGGTAATACCTTCATATTAAACTTTCTACTCTAACCATTTATACTGAGTTCATAATCAGAAATAAAATATGTTACCTTTCTTTTGATCCCCATTGCTAACTGTACTAACCCATATTTAGCTTGTTTTACCTTATTTAACTTGCTTGATTCTACTAAAGTTGGAGTAATATAACTCAGACTAGATCCTGGGTCAATTAATATAGAAACATTGTTGAAAATAATTTTACCTTCAACTTCTACAATAATGGATTGATGACCTTCATGTTTACCACCTAGAGATGCATTGATGTTATGCACGCTTCTGCCAATGTATCCAATCGTTGAATCTTCTTGAATATTATGGACTAAAGTTCTTGTTGATGGGTTTAAGCATGGACAATTTCTTCGCAGGTGGGGTTCTTCACACTCCCAACATTTCAATGGTTCTTTGGGGTTGTCCCCTACCTTCTTGAATGTCAGATTAACTATTTTATCCCCCCCTTGAGTATTTTGTTTTTTAGATTGATAGTCCTTCCTTTGAAAACCCTTTTCCATGTTCCGGAAAGGGGTTGGTTGGAATCCTTTCTTACACTGATTCATTGTATCCTATTTCTTATCTTTCTATGCCTTGGGAATTTCAGATCTATGTTTGTATTGATCATAACACATTCGAGCCTTTCTAAATACTTCATTTATAGACTTAGGATTATCAAATTCAATCCTTTCCTTGTAATACTATGTTATACAACTTAAGAACCATTTTATCTTTACAGTGTCTTCTTTGATGTATGGTACAAACCTCAACAGATCTAGGAATTAATTTATTAGATCATCCATAGCTATTTTTTATAGTCATAATTCATAAAATTCCTTAGTTTTTATTCTGTAATAACTTTCGGATAAGTACTGCTTCTTGAAATACTTTTTGAATTCTGATCATTCCATTCATTTTTTTTTCAATCCCTTTGCTAATTCCAAGTATTTCCACAAAACGATAGCTTTTCCTTTTAAGTTATAGATGTTGGACAACTGAGAGGGGGCGGGGGGGGTGAATCAGTTGTTACCGTGCTTAAACTATTATGCTTATTTTAAACTCTTTACAGAGAACTCAATGACAATCAAAATAATGCAGAGAGGTAATCAATATAACATCAGACATCAATCAAACATATGAAATATACAGAGACAGATATTTCCTGAGGAAACCCATAAAGGGTAAAAACCTCTTCTTCTTGGTATGATAAGTAGTCTTTACATTATGTACATTATCATACATATGATCTCAAACTCATTGTGAGGCTACAACCTTTGTTTTGCAAGATGCAACTTGTTGAGAGCACCAACTCTTTGTTTTCTCTAGCACCTACTAGAAGGAAGCACCAACTTCCTGGTTTCTCTAGCACCCACTAGAAGGAAGCACCAACTCCCTGGTTTCTCTAGCACCCACTATAAGGAAGCAACAACTCCCTAAGTATTCCAGCACCAACGGGATGGAAGCACCAACTTCCAGTCACACAAGCACCAACCTGTATAACAGAGAACAACAGTTCTCCCTTGCACCACCCTGCCACCCTGGTTTCTCTAGTTGCAACAAAATGGAAGCTCCAACTCCCTCTGTTCAAGCACCCACTTGAACCTCTGAGGACAAAAATTCTCCCTAGCACCTCTCAACCACCATGAAATATCAATCTTTTCTACTGAAACTTATTACAATGATATAATGTTCATCAATGACTTACCAGTCTCATCATTGTTCTGCTACATTGCCCTGCCCTGTCTACCTCACTGTCTTCCTGCACACATGCCTTGTGCTTTCTATTCTTCTACCTTTTATGCTTTGTGCTCCATGTCCATTCAATGCACCATTCCTCTTCTATGTATTTCAGCTGCTGCACACTGCCTCCTTCTACACGCCTGAATCACTCTCAACAAAAACCTCCATCTGTTTTTTGTTTTGTGTATTTATACTATCTGTGCACCTTATTTGTCCTCCATGCATAGTGCCTTTGCATGCTCTTCACCATTCCATGGTTCTTCTCATCAGGTTGTTCACTGCCACTCCACTTTTTCTTTACTTCACTCGCTCAAGCCTCAAAAAGAAAACTGCATCTTGCTTCTATCTATTCCTCATCTATTACTCATCTCTGAGTTTTATCTCACTCTGTGCATACTGTTGGTCTCACACTGCACATACTGTAATTTCCCTTCTTTACAGTTCAACTCATATTTTATTCAGAACAACCCACCACACACAATCACTCAATGTTTCTTTTATGCACTACAACCCCTTCAGTTACTCCTCAAAACCCTAGAACAACGCTTCAGCAAATGAAATGCCAACAGTCCAAGAACCATGATTCGGTTCTACTAACTGGATCATAACTAAAAAATTAATCATGAAGATCAATAATATCCCTTCGATCAGATTCTCAAATAACTAGCACCATTGGATTAAATCCACAGTGTCTTGCGTTTATTTCCCCATTTCACATTTCGGCATTTCGACAATCCAGCATTCCTGTGTTGTGAGACATCTCGACTCTCCAAGTCACATTCTCTGAAATGGAGATTAGCTTCGTGCTAGCTCCTCCCTTGAGCCTTCGTCGATGTGACCATAGCTTATGAACAGGGGCCAATTATGAACACGCATATCACATTTCGCGTTTCAGGGATTCTGTGAAGAGTCATCTCGACTCTCCATGTCCCAAACTCCGAAATGGAGCCTGTCTCTTCAAGCTATTCTCTACAACTCTTCGACGATGTGTCCACTGACGGTGACCAAGCACTTATCCATAAAGGACTTTTGCAATTTCTCATTTCGACATTCCTATGATGAAGGGTCTCGACACTCCAAGTTACAATCACCAAAATGGAACTTGGTTGCACTAGCTCCTTCCTCCATCTTTCGCAGATGTGACCACTGGCTGTCACCACAACCTTATTCGAAAATGCATTTCAGTGTTTTAGCATTTCTGTGATGAAGTGTTTTGACACTCCAAGTCACGAACCCCGAAATGATCTGAAGGTATTTCCATGTTTCACATTTCGCAACTTTAGGACTCCTATGATGAAGAGTCTCGACTCTTGACTCCTCCAACTCTCGTTATCCGAAACTTTGAAATTGAGTCTTTGTTGATGTGCCTGTTCCAGGTTTTCAGCATTTCTCATTTCGCAACTTTTGGACTCCTGTGATGAAGAGTCTCGACTCTTGACTCCTCCAACTTCCGGTATCCGAAACTCTTGACCCCTAATTTTGGCGTTTCACATTTCACAACTTCGAGGCTCCTATGATGAAGAGTCTCAAATATTGGATCCTCCAACTCCCGATATCCGAAACTCTTGACTCCTGATTTCAACGTTTCGCATTTTGAAACTTCGGGACTCCTGTGATGAAGAGTCTCAACTCTTGACTCCTCCAACTCCCTGTATCCAAAACTCTTGAGTTTAAGTCGTGGTTTCACATTTCGTGATTTTCTGTTGTGATTTGCTTCCTCGACTCCTAGAGTTTAAACTTCTTAATGGGATCCAACGATCACATGTTGAACTTTCCATTGCCATGCCATTATCCCTGTGTTGTTGGTTGTAATCTTTGCCATCAATGACAAACACACATACTCTGCACTATCTCTTCTGATCTTATTGAGCTTACTCTGTTGCGTCTTCCCAAAATACTTCTAGTGCCTGCCTGGCACATTCTTCCTATACTTAAGCCATCATCATTGTTTTACTTTCCATCAATGACAAGAATACGATGCATGTAAAACATGCCAACAATCTCCCCCCTTTGGCATTGATGGAAAGAAAGGCACCCTGACTCTTTTCTCCCCCTTTGACATGAATGTCAAAGAGCACATGCTCCCCATGAGTTGTTGTAGTATTTTTAGGAGGTATTATAGATTAAACCAACTCAAACTACCCCTGACAGGATGGACTCTCTTATTTGAGTCCTGCAGAATATTTGTATCTAAACAAGAGTCTTCTCCTTCTAATTCTTGGACCTGTTCATCTTCAGCTTCCGTTGTATCCTCTGTAGAATACTCAAAATTGCTCACCTCTCTTACTGGGACTCCTTCATCAACCTTTTCTTGTCATAAATGGATGACTCCCCCTGTCATTGTTCTCTCTCTACTTCTGACTGCTTTCCCCCTTTATTCCTAAAAGGTTAGCTTTCCCTGACAAGGTCTTTCCTCTTTTTATCTCTATAGGATGTCATGTATATCTTTTTGTAAAACAAAATGTTGTTGTTGTTGTCCTACTAAAACAGTACGTAATTGTAGCTCGTACTTTTCAAACAACCCTTGGATCTGCCCATTGATTCTCATCGATTTCTATTACTGCAAATTCATTTTTCTTCCATGATTATTACAACCCAAGGCTTTTATGACCATATACATCACAAGAGAAAAACACTACAAACATTCTCACATCTGCTTTTCCTTTTTACAAATGGAGGACCTGTATCAGGTTTCTTAGGAGCACTGATTTCTACCTTGTTGATTCCAATACCGGATTTGTCATTTGGTGATCTCTGACTATCCAAGATTTTATCCAGGGTCATGGAACTGTTCAAGAACTTGATTTGGGTGTTTGACTTCTCAACCTTCAAAACTTTTGCTTCCATCTTATGACATGATTCTTCTCCTACTTCTTCCATGGGATAAATGCTAACTGAACATTCTTTTATTGTATCTGAATCTTCTTATTTACTTGCAGGAGAGGATTCAACATCAACATTATTGTTTGTCCTTATGCTTTTAGCCACCACTTGTCCTGAGTTTATAGACTTTATCTTATAGTCTTTGGAAAGGACCACCTCTTTACATCCTCTGTCACATATTTGAATTACATTGAGCAAATTAAGTTTCATCCCATCTATAGGAAGATCATTCTAAGCATCTCCTTTTCCATTACTTAAACTCACCATCCCTTTATCCTTGATTTTACCTGGTTCATCATTTTCAAGGATCACATTTCCTATTTTGATTTTTCTTATAAGCATAAACCTATCCTTTTATCCAGTCATGTGAGTGGAACATCTACTATCTATATTCCAGGGGTTCATTTGTCTTTGAGCTGACAACACCAATCCACACTTATCACTTTCTTTCTTCTTCCAAACCTTGACATTTTTAGCAAATGAATTCAAATCTGATTTATAGTTCTTTAAGCAACAATCAACAGCTTTATGTCCATAGTTATGACAGATGTAACATTCTGGTTTGTTGATTAAAGAGTCAAAATGATTTTTATGCTTAACCTGTGTCCTTTTCCCAACCATCAAGTGATTTGCAATCTGTGAAGGTTTTTTACTTGGGTGTCTCAGTTGTTGTTGTGGCAAATATCTATACCTTGAATGTCTTGCTTCCTCATATCTAAATTTTAAAGAACAGTTTATAACTTTGTGACCAAAGTCAGAACAGAGAAAAAAATATCCATAGAAAAATTCTTGGTACCTGGAAAATGGTTGTCTTCTTTGAGAAGGTTGATTTCTTTGATGGTGATGATTTCCTTGATCAGTGAGTGAATTGTTTCTTTGTTCTATAGATTCATTCCTGGCACCTTTTTCTTTACTCCTCTTGGGAAACTAATTGTCTTCCTTTGTTTCTGCAAGTTTGTTGTTGTCGTTGGTTGTAGATTTGACAAACTTGATGGGTTATTTGTTTCTTGGCTGACCACTACTTGATCCCTCTTCATAACCCAAACCAGTTTTCAGCTTTGGATTCCTTTTCTAATTTATAATGGTGGCTAATCCTTCTGAGGCTTTGATACTTGACAGATTCTGATGGTACAAGGCTTGAAACTTCTCCAACTCTTTCCTTGTTTTCACTACTTCTTCTTCCAGGGCTTCAGATCTTGCCTTATTTTCTGATAACTATTGTTTCAGAATGTACTCAATTTTCTTTAGCTCTTCTAATTCCACTTTTAGCAGGGCAAAGTCTTCATCAGGTTGTTTACTGTCTTTCTTGAACTGTATCAACAATTTTTTTTTCTTTCTGTTCTTAATTATGAGTCTGTCAATCTCTTCCAAAGCACTGATCACCTCTCTTTCCAAGTCAACCACAACTTCTTCATCATTATCATCAGTGCATGTGATTTTATTATCATAATCCTCTTTGGACATAAGAATGAAGTCATTAACCTTATCTTCATAAGAAGAGTAACTATCAGTATCTTCTGAGGAGTCATCATTGTTTACACATAAACTTTTCTGTCTATCAAATCTTTTGGATTTGTACTTCTCTTCACCTTCAGAGTTCTGATCATGTTTCTTGTGTGGACATTTATTTGAAAAATGACCTATCTTACCACAGTTGAAACATTTGAAGGGTAGATTACCTTCGTACTTTTTGAATTCTTTCTTTAGTCTTCTCATGAATTTTGCTTCAATTTCATCAGGCTCAGAATATTCATTCTTATTTGCTTTAAATGATGATTCTCTAGAGGTGGGTTTATCTGTAACTACCCTCATTTCATATGCAGTCAACTTTACTAGAAGTTGATCAAAAGAAAAAGCCTTTATATCATTAAGTTCTTCTATAGCTGAGACCTTTGGGTTGAACCTATCTGGCAAAGATCTCAAAATTTTCTGAACTAAAGTGGGTTCCTCAAGTTTTTCACCAAGTGCTTTCATTGCATTTACTAGTTCTTCAACTCTCAGAAAATACTTCCCAATGGTTTCATATTCTTTCATCTGTATCTTTTCAAACTGTACTCTGTAGGTCTGAAGTTTGGCATCTTTTACCTTCTCATTACCTTCATAACTACTAATGATTTTTTCCCACATTTATTTGGCAGTTTGAAGATGCATCACCTTTACAAACTCTGCTTCTGCAAGTCCATTCAAGACACAATTCATTCCGTTAACATTAAAGCTAAAATCTAACTTATCATCATTGGAAGCTAGCACAACAGGCTTTATGTATCCAATCTCTACTACATCCCAAACATCATCACCTAAGGTCGTTAGGTATGTTCACATTCCAACGTTCTAGAAGGCGAATTTTGTTCCATTAAATAGAGGGTCCTTGTTGGTTGAATTTCCTTCATGGGTTTACATGTTTAAGCTCTAGGATCTACCCTTAGATAAAAGGGGCCAACTCTGATACCAATTTTTGGACAACTGAGAGGGGGGGGTGAATCAGTTGCTACCGTGCTTAAACAATTATCCTTATTTTAAACTCTTTACAGAGAACTCAATGACAAACACAATAAGTCAGAAAGGTAATCAATAGAACATTCAACATCAATCAAACCTATGAAATATATAGAGACAGATATTTCATGAGGAAACCCATAAACTGTAAAAACCTCTTCTTCTTGGTATGATAAGTAATATTTACATTCTGTACATTATCATACATATGAGCTCCAACTCATTCTAAGGCTACAACCTTTGTTTTTCAAGCTCCAACTTGCTGAGAGCACCAACTCTTTGTTTTCTCTAGCACCTACTAGAAGGAAGCACCAACTCCCTGGTTTCTCTAGCACCCACTAGAAGCAAGAACCAAATCCCTGGTTTCTCTAGCACCCACTAGAAGGAAGAAACAACTCCCTAAGTATTCCAACACCAACTGGATGGAAGCACCAACTTCCAGTCATGCAGGCACCAACCTGTATAACATAGAACAACAGTTCTCCCTTGCACCATCCTGCCACCCTTGTTTCTCTAGCTGCAACCAGATGGAAGCTCCAACTCCTTGTGTTCAAGCACCCACTTGAGCCTTTGAGGACAACAATCCTCCCTAGCACCTCCCAACAACCCTAAAATATCAATCTTTGCTACTAAAACTTATTACAGTGATATAATGTTCATCAATGAATTACCAGTCTCATCACTGTTCTGCTACACTGCCCTTCTCTATCTTCCTCACTGCCTTCCTGCACACATGCCTTGTGCTTTCTGTTCTTCTACCTTTTATGCTCTGTGCACCATGTCCATTCGATGCACCATTCCTCTTCTATGTATTTCAGCTTCTGCACATTGCCTCCTTCTACACGCCTGAATCACCCTCAACAACAACGTCCATCTCTTCTTTGTTCTATGTATTTATACTATCTGTGCACCTTCTTCGTTCTCCATGCACAGTGCCTTTGCATTCTCTTCATCATGCCACATTTCTTCTCATCGGGTTGTTCACTGCCACTCCACTTTTTCTCTACTTCTCTCACTCAAGCCTCAAAAAGAAAACTGCATCCCGCTTCTATCTATTCCTCATCTGTTACTCATATGTTATTCCACTTCTATTATTCCTCATCTTTTATTCCGCTTCTATTGTATCCTCTATAGAATACTCAAAATTCCTCACCTCTCTTACTGCGACTCCTTCATCAACCTTTTCTTGTCATAACTGGATGACTCCCCCTATCACTATTCTCTCTCTACTTTTGACTTCTTTCCCTCTTTGCTTCTAAAAGGTTAGCATTCCCTGACAAGGTCTTTCCTCTTGTTATCTCTACAGGATGTCATGTATATCATTTTGTAAAACAAAATGTTGTTGTCATTGTCCTATTGAAACACTACATAATTGTAGCTCGTACTTTTCAAATAACCCTTGGATTTGCCCATTGATTCTCATCAATTTCTATTACTACAAATTCATTTCTCTTCCATGATTCTTACAACTCAAGTATTTTATGACCATATACATGACAAGAGAAAAACACTACAAACATTCTCACATCTGCTTTTCCTTTTTACAAATGGAGGACCTGTATCAGGTTTCTTAGGCGCACTGATTTCTACCTTGTTGAGTTCAATACCGGATTTGTCATTTGGTGATCTCTGAATATCCAAGATTTTATCTAGGGTCATGGAACTGTTCAAGAACCTGATTTGGGTGTTTGACTTCTCAACCTTCAAAACTTTTTCTTCCATTTGATGGCATGATTCTTCTCCTACTTCTTCATGGGATAAATGTTAACTAAACATTCTTTTATTGTATCTGAATCTTCTTCCTTACTTGCAGGGGAGGATTCAACATCCACATTGTTGTTTGTCCTTATTCTTTTAGCCACCACTTGTCCTTAGTTTACATACTTTATCTTATAGTCTTTGGAAAGGAAAACCTATTTACATCCTCTGTCACACATTATCATACATATGAGCTCCAACTCATTATGAGGCTACAACCTCTGTTTTGCAAGCTGCAACTTGCTGAAAGAAATAAATCTTTGTTTTCTCTAGCACCTACTAGAAGGAAACAACAACTCCCTGGTTTCTCTAGCACCCACTAGAAGGAAGCACCAACTCCCTATTTTCTCTAGAACCCACTAGAAGGAAGAAACAACTCCCTAAGTATTCTGGTACCAACTGGATGGAAGCACCAACTTCCAGTCACATAGGCACGAACCCATATAACAGAGAACAACAGTTCTCTCTTGCACCACCCTGCCACCCTGGTTTGTCTGAATGCAACCAGATGGAAGATCCAACTAAATGTGTTCAAGCACCCACTTGAACCTCTGAGGACAACAGTCCTCCCTAGCACCTCCAAACCACACTAAAATATCAATCTTTGCTACTGAAATTCTTTTTAGTCATATAATGTTCATCAATGACTTACCAGTCTCATCATTGTTCTGCTACACTGCCCTGCTTTATCTGCCTCATTGTCTTCCTACACACATGCCTTGTGATTTCTATTCTTCTACCTTTTATACTCTGTGCGCCATGTCCATTCAATCCACCATTCCTCTTCTATGTATTTCAGTTGTTTCACACTGCCTCCTTCTACATGTAGCACCCATGTACAAGATGCTAAGAAAATAATCATTTATTAAATACATACACAATCACAACTTCGTTTTAGCATAATTCCATTTTCATTTACACAATTATTTTACATTTTCTCAATGATAAATTTAATAACATGATGAAATAAGTGATATCTTAACTCTATGATTTAGAACTTAAAACAAAAGTATATACAAAATATCAATAACCAAATATCACTGAAAAATACCTCCTCCTTAGTTTGTAGAAGCTCATCAGTTGTAATGTAGTCCTGGGCGCTTCCAAGTATTCTTTTCCCGCTTGCCCAGAGTGAAACAACGGAATCCTCCCTGCCAACTAGGAGCCTAGCCATCTTCCTAGCTCCAAGAAACCTTTCACTTTCAAGGCCCTCTGTGCCTGTGACTCCAAGAACAGCAAAGCTCAAATGCTCAAAGAAAACTATCACAAGAATTATATCTTCCAAGAATTTCACAACCTCTCATCATGCTCAAACCTCTCCATCCTTCCCTTCCTCTCTACTTCTTCTCCCTATTTATAAAATTTCCATACACACTTCCCCAAGTCTCCTCAACCCCCTCATTATTATCCATCAACTGCCCTTATCTAGATATTTTTGGAAAATATTAAAATAAAACAAAATATAAATGACTTGCATTAAACAACAATAAATAAAATAAAAAGTCTTTATTCTCATGCTAGATAATAAATGTTATTTGATAATTTTCCCCAAAATGTACATAACACTCCACCATGCTCATTTAATTCATCACACCCACCATCTATCAAAGTCAAGAAAGTATTTAATGCTTCTAGTTATTTGTATGCAATATAATTTACATATTCAATAAACATTCAATTAAATAGTTAATAGTTTATTTTAATAATTAATACATTAATTACTTATACTAGTATACATGGGTAGGGTATGTGTGCATAGCTAGCGGACACATATCTTATGCATGTACTAATGATAAACAATCATTGCC
>JZKD02S0994486.1:457453-481684 GCA_000966675.3 Picea glauca
GACATCAATCACACATATGAAATATACAGAGACATATATTTCCTAAGGAAACCCATAAAGGGTAAAAACCTCTTCTTCTTGGTATGATAAGTAATCTTTACATTCTATACATTATGATACATATGAGCTCCAACTCATTGGGAGGCTACAACCTCTATTTTGCAAGCTGCAACCTGCTGAGAGAACCAACTCTCTGTTTTCTCTAGCACCTACTAGAAGGAAGCACCAACTCCCTGGTTTCTCTAGCACCCACTAGAAGGAAGCACCAACTCCTTGTTTTCTCTAGCACCCACTAGAAGGAAGCAACAACTCCCTAATTATTCCAGCACCAACTGGATGGAAGCACCAAATTCCAATCACAGAGGCACCAAACTGTATAACAGAGAACAACAGTTCTCCCTTGCACCACCCTGCCACCTTGGTTTCTCTGGTTACAACCAGATGGAAGCTCCAACTCCCTGTGTTCAAGCACCCACTTGAACCTCTAAGGACAAAAGTCCTCCCTAGCACCTCTCAACCACCCTGAAATATCAGTCTTTGCTACTAAAGCTTATTACAGTGACATAATGTTCATCAATGACTTACCAGTCTCATCATTGTTTTGCTACACTACCCTACTCTGTCTGGCTCACTATCTTCCTACACACATGCCTTATGATTTATGTTCTTCTGCCTTTTGTGCTCTATGCACCATGTCCATTCAATGCACCATTCATCTTCTGTGTATTTTAGCTGCTGCACACTGCCTCCTTCTTCACGCCTAAATCACTCTCAACAACATCCTTCATCTCTTCTCTGTTATGTGTATTTATAATATATATGAACCTTCTTCGTCCTCCATGCATAGTTCTTCTGCATGCTATTCACCGTGCCATAGTTTTTCTCATTGGGTTGTTCACTGCCACTCCACTTTTTCTTTGCTTCGCTCGCTCAAGCCTCAAAGAGAAAATTGCATCTCGCTTATGTCTATTTCTCATATGTTACTCATCTCTGATTTTTATCACACTCTACGCATAGTGTTGGTCTCACACTATGCATACTGTAATTTCCCTTCTTTATAGTTCAACTAATTTTTTATTCAGAACAACCAACCACACACAGTCACTACATGTTTCTTTTATGCACTACAACCTCTTCGATTATTCCTCAAAACCCTAGAACAACGCTTCAGCAACTGAAACACCAACCATCCAAGAACCATGATTCGGATCTGCTAGTTGAATCGTAACTGAACAATTAATCATGAGGATCAACAATAGGCATTCGATCAGATGCTCAAATAACCAT
Organism: Picea glauca; assembly: GCA_000966675.3. Classification (NCBI taxonomy): domain Eukaryota; kingdom Viridiplantae; phylum Streptophyta; class Pinopsida; order Pinales; family Pinaceae; genus Picea; species Picea glauca. Next base: position 458,741 of record JZKD02S0994486.1, read on the forward strand.
CACCGTTGGATTAAATCCGCAGGGTATTGCGTTTATTTTTCCATTTCGCATTTCATCATTTCGGCATTTCGGCATTCCGAAATTCCTATTTTGTGAGGCATATCGACTCTCCAAGTCGCGATCTCTGAAATGGAGATTATCTTTGTTCTACCTACTCCCTTGAGCCTTCGGCGATGTCACCATACGTTATGACCAGGGGCCAATTCTGAACATGCATTTTGCATTTTGTGTTTGGAGGATTCTGTGAAGAGTTGTCTCGACTCTCCATGTCCCAAACTCTAAAATGGATCTTGTCTCTTCGATCTCTTCTCTAAAGCTCTTCGACGATGTGACCACCGGCGGTGACCAAGCGCTTTTCCATAAAGCTCTTTCACAGTTTCGCATTTCAGCATTCCTATGATGAAGGGTCTCGACACTCCAAGTCGCAATCACCGAAATGGAGCTTGGTTGCACTAGCTCCTTCCTCCATATTCCGCATATGTGACCACTGGCTGTGACCACAGCCTTATTCGAAAACACATTTCAACGTTTCAGCATTTCTGTGATGAAGTGTTTTGACACTCCAAGTCACGAACCCCGAAATGATCTGAAGGTATTTCGGTGTTTCACAATACACAACTTCGGGACTCCTGTGATGAAGAGTCTAGACTCTTGACTCCTCCAACTCCCAGTATCTGAAAATCTAAAGTGGAATCTTTGTTGATGTGCCTTTTTCGGGATTTCGACGTTTTACATTTCGCAACTTTGGGACTCATGTGCTGAAGAGTCTCGAATCTTGACTCCTCCAACTCCCAGTATCTGAAACTCTTGACTCCTGATTTCGGCATTTCACATTTCGCAACTTTGGGACTCCTGTGATGAAGAGTCTCAACTCTTGGCTCCTCCAACTCCTGGTATCCGAAACTCTTGACTCTTGATTTCTGCATTTCGCATTTCGCAACTTCGACACTCCGGTGATGAAGAGTCTCAACTCTTGACTCCTCCAACTCCCGGTATCCGAAACTCTTGAGTTTAAGTCGTGGTTTTGCATTTTGCGATTTTCTACTGTGAGTTTCTTCCTTGACTCTTGGATTTTATGCTTTTGAATGGGATCCAACGATCACTTGTCGAACTTTCCATTTCCATGCCATTATCCCTGCGCTACTGGTCATGATCTTTGCCATCAATGACAAACATGGATACTCTGCACTATCTCTTCTAATCTTATTGAGCTTGCCTTGCTGCATCTTCTGAAAATAGTTCTGGTGCCCGCCTGGCATAATATTTCTGTACTTAAGCCATCGTCGTTGTTGTACTTTCCATCAATGACAAGAATACGCTGCCTGTAAAAGATGCCAACAATCTCCCCCTTTGACATTAATGTCAAAGAGCACATGCTCCCCCTAAGATGCTGCAGTATTTTTAGGAGGTATCAGATATTAAACAAACACAAACTCCCCCTGATAGGATGGACTGTCTTATTTGAGGCCTGCAAAATATTTGTATCTAAACCAGAGTCTTCTCCTTCTGATTCTTGGACCTGTTCATCTTCAGCTTCCACTGTATCCTCTATAGAATACTCAAAATTGCTCACCTCTCTTACTGGGACTCCTTCATCAACCTTTTCTTCTCATAACAAGATGAGTCCCCCTATCACTGTTCTCTCTCTACTTCTGACTGCTTTCCCCCTTTGTTCCTAAAAGGTTAGCTTTCCCTGACAAGGTCTTTCCTCTTTTTATCTCTATAGGATGTCATGTATATCATTTTGTAAAAAAAAATGTTGTTGTTGTTGTCCTACTAAAACACTATGGAATTGTAGCTCGTACTTTTCAAACAACCCTTGGATCTACCCATTGATTCTCATCAATTTCTATTACTGTAAATTCATTTTTCTTCCATGATTCTTACAACCCAAGGCTTTTATGACCATATACATCACAAGAGAAAACAACTACAAACATTCTCACATCTTCTTTTCCTTTTTACAAAGGGAGGACCTGTATCAGGTTTCTTAGGAGCACTGATTTCTACCTTGTTGAGTCCGATACCGGATTTCTCATTTGGTGATCTCTGACTATCCAAGATTTTATCTAGGTTCATGGAATTGTTCAAGAACTTCATTTGGGTGTTTGACTTCTCAACCTTCAAAACTTCTGCTTCGGGATTATGACATGATTCTTCTCCTAATTCTTCCATGGGATAAATGCTAACTGAACATTCTTTTATTGTACCTGAATATTCTTCTTTACTTGTAGGGGAGGATTCAACATCAACATTATTGTTTGTCCTTATGCTTTTAGCCACCACTTGTCCTGAGTTTACAGACTTTATCTTACAATCTTTGGAAAGGACCACCTCTTTACATCCTCTATCACACATTTGACTTACATTGAGCAAATTAAGTTTCATCCCATCTATAGGAAGATCATCTAGAGAATCTCCTTTTCCATTACTTAAACTCGCCATCCCTTTATCCTTGATTTTACCTGGTTCATCATTTTCACGGATCACATTTCCTGTTTGGATTTTGATTATAAGCAGAAGCCTATCCTTTTCTCTAGTCATGTGCTTGGAACATCTACTATCTATATTCCAGGGGTTCTTTTGTCTTTGAGTAGACAACATTAATCCACACTTATCACTTTCTTTCTTCTTCCAAACCTTGACATTTTCAATAGAGGAATTCAAATCTGATTTATAGTTCTTTAAGAGACAATCAACAACTTCATGTCCATAGTTATGACAGATGTAACATTCAGGTTCGTTGATTAAAGAGTCAAAATGATTGTTATGCTTAAACTGTGTCCTTTTCTGAGCCATCAAGTGATTTGCAATCTGTGGAGGTTTTTTACTTGGGTGTCTCATTCGTTGTTGTGACAGATATCTATAACTCGAATGTCTTGCTTGCTCATATCTCAATTTTAAAGAACAATTTACAACTTTGTGACCAAAGTTAGAACAACAAAAACAATATCCATAGAAAAATCCTTGGTACCTGGAAAATGGTTGTCTTCTTTGAGCATGTCGATTTCTTCTATGCTGATGATTTCCTTATGCAGGGAGTGCATTATTAATTTGTTCTACAGATTCAGTCTTGGCACCTTTTTCTTTACTCCTCTTGGGCAGCTGATTGTCTTCCTTTGTTTCTGCAGGTTTGTTGTTGTCATTGGTTGTAGATTTGACAAGCTTGATGGGTTCTTTGTTTCTTGGTTGACCACTACTTGATCCCTCTTCATAATCCAAACCAGTTTTCAGCTTTGGATTCCTTTGTTGATTCAAAATGGTGGCTAATCCTTTTGAGGCTTTGAAACTTGACAGATTCTGATGGTACAAGGCTTGAAACTTCTCCAACTCTTTCCTTGTTTTCACTACTTCTTCTTCGAGGGCTTCAGATCTTGCCTTCTTTTCTGATAAATGTTGTTTCATAATGTCCTCGATTTTCTTTGCCTCTTCTAGTTCCACTTTTAGCAGGGCAAAGTCTTCATCAGGTTGTTTATTGTCTTTCCCGAACTGTATCGGTAATTGTTTTTTCTTTCTATTCTTAATTCTGAGTCTGTCAATCTCTTCCAAAGCATTGATCAACTCTCTTTCCAAGTCAACCACATCTTCTTCATCATTATCATCACTGCCTATTCTTTTATTATCATAATCCTCTTTGGCCATAAGCATGAACTCATTTATCTTATCTTCATAGGAAGAGTCACTATCGATATCTTTTGAGGAGTCATCATTGTTCACACATAAAAAAAAAATTCTATCAAATCTTTTGGATTTGTACTTCTCTTCAACTTTAGAGTTCTGATCATGTTTCTTATGTGGAAATTTATTTGAAAAATGACCTATCTTAAAACAGTTGAAACATTTGAAGGGAAATTTACCTTGCTACTTTCCTGGTCCTTTCTTTAGTCTTCCCACGAATTTTTCTTCAATTTAATAAGGCTCAGAATCTTCATTCTTATCTGCTTTAAATGATGCTTCTCTAGAGGTGGGTTTATCTATAACTATCCTCATTTCATATGTAGTCAATGTTCCTAGAAGTTGATCAAAATCCAAAGCCTTTATATCATTAATTTCTTCTATAGATGAGACCTTTGGGTTGAACCTATCTAGAAGAGATCTCAAAATTTTTAGAACTAAAGAGGGTTCCTCAATTTTTTCACCAAGTGCTTTCGTTTCATTTACTAGTTCTTCAACTCTCAGAAAATACTCACCAATGGTTTCATCTTCTTTCATCTTTAGCTTTTCAAACTGTACTATGTAGGTTTTAAGTTTGGCCTCTTTTACCTTCTCATTAGCTTCATAACTGCTATTGAGTTTGTCCCACATTTCTTTGGCAGTTTGAAGATGCATCACCTTTACAAACTCGTCTTCTGTAAGTCCATTCAAGATAGCATTCATTCCCTTAGCATTAAAGCTAAATTCTAACTTATCATCCTTGCAAGCTATCACAACAGGCTTTATGTATCGAGTCTCTACTACATCCCAAACATCAGCACCTAAGGCCATTAGGTATGTTCTCATTCTAACCTTCCAGAAGGTGAAGTTTGTTCCATTGAACAAAGGGTCCTTATTGGTTGAATTTCCTTCATGGATTGACATGTTTAAGATCTAGGATCTACCCTTAGATAAAAGGGGTCGTCTCTGATACCAATTGTTGGACAACTGAGAGGAGGGGTGTGAATCAGTTGTTACCGTGCTTAAACAATTTTGCGTATTTTAAACTCTTTATAGAGCAGTCAATGACAATCACAATAATGTAGAGAGGTAATCAATAGAACATTTGACATCAATCACACATATGAAATATACAGAGACAGATATTTCCTGAAGAAACCCATAAAGGGTAAAAACCTCTTCTTCTTGGTATGATAAGAATCATTACATTCTGTACATTATCATACATATGAGCTCCAACTCATTGTGAGGCTTCAACCTCTGTTTTGCAAGCTGCAACTTGCTAAGAGCACCAACTCTCTATTTTCTCTAGCACCTACTAGAAGGAAGCACCAACTCCCTAGTTTCTCTAGCACCCTCTAGAAGGAAGCACCAACACCCTGGTTTCTCTAGAACCCACTAGAAGGAAGCAAAAACTCCCTAAGTATTTCAGCACCAAATGGATAGAAGCACCAACTTCTAGTCACATAAGCACCAACCAATATAATAGAGAACAACAGTTCTCCCTTGCAACACCCGACCACCCTGGTTTCTCTGGCTGCAACCAGATGGAAGCTCCAAATTCCTATGTTCAAGCACACAATTGAACCTCTAAGGACAAAAGTCATCCCTAGCACCTCCCAACCAGCCTGAAATATCAATATTTGCTACTAAAAATTATTACAATGATATAATGTTCATCAATGACTTACCAGTCTCATCCCTATGCTGCTACACTGCCCTGCTTTGTCTGCCTCACTATCTTCCTGCACACATGCCTTGTGATTTTTGTTCTTCTGCATTTTATGCTCTGTGTGCCATGTCCATTCAAAGCACCATTCCTCTTCTGTTTATTTCAAATGCTGCACACTGCCTCCTTCTACATGCTTGAATCACTCTCAACAACAACCTCCATCTCTTCTTTGTTCCATGTATTTATAATATCTTTGCACCTTCTTCATCCTCCATGCACAGTTCCTCTACATGCTCTTCACCGTGCCACAGTTCTGCTCATCGGATTGTTCACTGCCACTCCACTTTTTCTCTCCTTCACTCGCTCAAGCCTCAAAAAGAAAATTGCATCTCGCTTATTTCTGTTCCTCATCTGTTACTCATCTCTGAGTTTTATCTCACTATGTGCATATTGTTGGTCTCACATTGCGCATATTGTAATTTCTCTTCTTTACAGTTCAACTCATTTCGCCATTTCGCAGTTCATCATTTTTCCATTTCGCATTTCAGCATTTCAACATTTCAACATTCTGACATTCCTGTGTTTTGAGGCATCTCGACTCTCCAAGTCATGATCTCCAAAATCAAGATTAGCTTCGTGATAGCTCCTCCCTTGAGCCTTCGTCGATGTGACCATAGGTTATGACAGGCCAATTTTGAACATGCATTTCGCATTTTGCGTTTCAATGATTCTGTGAAGAGTCATCTCAACTCTCCATGTCCCAAACTCTGAAATGGAGATTGTCTCTTCGACCTCTTCTCTATAGCTCTTCGATGATGTGACCACTGGCAGTGACCAAGAGCTTATCCATAAACTGCTTTCGCAATTTCGCATTTCGACATTCCTATGATGAAGGGTCTCGACACTCCAAATCACAATCACCAAAATGGAGCCTGGTTGCACTAGTTCCTTCCTCCATCTTCCATAGATGTGACCACTAGCTATTACCACAACCTTATTCAAAAATGCATTTCGATGTTTCGGCATTTCTGTGATGAAGTGTTTTGACACTCTAAGTCACGAACCCTGAAATGATCTGAAGGTATTTCGATGTTTCACATTTCGCAACTTCAGGACTCCTGTAATGAAGAGTCTCGACTCTTGAATCCTCCAACTCTCGGTATCCAAAACTTGGAAATGGAGTCTTTGTTGATGTGCCTGTTTTGGGATTTCGGCATTTCACAACTTTGGGACTCCTGTGATGAAGAGTCTCGACTCTTGAATCCTCCAACTCCCAGTATCCGAAACTCTTGACTCCTGATTTCGCATTTCGCAACTTAAGGAATCTTGTGATGAAGAGTCTCAACTCTTGGCTCCTCTAACTCCCGATATCTAAAACTCTTGACTCCTGATTTTGGCATTCCACATTTCGCAACTTTGGGACTACTGTGATGAAGAGTCTCAACTCTTGACTCCTCCAACTCCTGGTATCCGAAACTCTTGAGTTTAAGTCGTGGTTTCGCATTTCACGATTTTTTGTCATGAGTTGGTTCCTTGACTCCTGGATTTTATGCTTCTGAATGGGATCCAACGATCACTTGTTGAACTTTCTATTTCCAGGCCATTATCCCTGCATTGTTGGTCATGATCTTTGCCATCAATGAAAAACATGCATACTATGCACTATCTCTTCTGATCTTATTGAGATTGCTCTGCTGCATCTTCCCAAAATACTTCTGGTGCCCTCCCGACACATTCTTCCTGTACTTCATCCATCGTCGTTATTGTACTTTCCATCAATGACAAGAATACTCTACCTGTAAAACATGCCAACAATCTCCCCCTTTGGCATTGATGGCAACAAAGGTACCCAGACTCTTTTCTCCCCCTTTGACATCAATGTCAAAGAGAACATGCTCCCCCTGACCTATTGCATTATTTTTAGGAGGTATCAGATATTAAACCAACACAAACTCCCCCTGACAGGATGGACTCTCTTATTTGAGGCCTGCAAAATATTCATATCTAGACTAGATTCTTCTCCTTCAGATTCTTGGACTTGTTCATCTTCAGCTTCCGCTGTATCCTCTGTAGAATACTCAAAATTTCTCACCTCTCTTACTGGGACTCCTTCATTAACCTTTTCTTGTCATAACTGGATGACTCCCCCTATCACTGTTCTCTCTCTGCCTCTGACTACTTCCCCCCTTTGTTCCTAAAAGGTTAGCTTTCCCTGACAAGGTCTTTCCTCTTGTTATCTCTACAGGATGTCATGTATATCATTTTGTAAAACAAAATATTGTTTTTTTTGTCCTACTAAAACACTACGTAATTGTAGCTCATACTTTTCAAACAACCCTTGAATCTGCCCATTGATTCTCATCAATTTCTATTACTACAAATTCCTTTTTCTTCCATGATTCTTACAACCCAAGGCTTTTATGACCATATACATGACAAGAGAAAAACACGACAAACATTCTCACATCTTCTTTTCCTTTTTAGAAATGGAGGACATGTATCAGGTTTCTTAGGAGCACTGATTTCTACCTTGCTGAGTCCAATACTGGGTTTGTCATTTGGTGATCTCTGACTATCCAAGATTTTATCTAGGGTCATGGAACTGTTCAAGAACTTGATTTGGGTGTTTGACTTCTCAACCTTCAAAACCTCTTCTTCCATCTTATGACATGATTCTTCTCCTACTTCTTCAATGGGATAAATGCTAACTGACCATTCTTTTATTGTATCTGAATCTTCTTCTTTACTTGCAGAGGAGTATTCAACATCAACATTGTTGTTTGTCCTTATGATTTTAGCCAACACTTGTCCTGAGTTTACAGACTTTATTTTATAGTCTTTGGAAAGGACCACCTCTTTACATCCTCTGTCACACATTTGACTTACATTGAGAAAATTCTGTTTCATCCCATCTATAGGAAGATCATCCTGGGAATATCCTTTTCCATTACTTAAACTTGCCATCCCTTTATCCTTGATTTTACATGGTTCATCATTTTCAAGGATCACATTTCCTATTTTGATTTTTCTTATAAGCAGAAGCCTATCCTTTTCTCCAGTCATGTGCTTGGAACATCTACTATCTATATTCCAGGGGTTCTTTTGCCTTTGAGATGACAACAATAATCCACACTTATCACTTTCTTTCTTTTTCCAAACCTTGACATTTTCAGCAGAGTAATTCAAATCTGATTTATAGTTCTTTAAGAGACAATCAACAATTTTATGTCCATAGTTATGACATATGTAACATTCTGGTTCATTGATTAAAGAGTCAAAACGATTGTTATTCTTAACCTGTGTCCTTTTCCCATCCATCAAGTGATTTGCAATCTGTGGAGTTTTTTTACTTGGGTGTCTCATTCGTTGTTGTGGAAGATATCTATACCTTGAATGTATTTCTTGCTCATATCTAAATTTTAAAGAACAGTTTACAACTTTGTGACCAAAGTTAGAACAAAAAAAACAATATCCATAGAAAAATCCTTGGTTTCTGGAAAATGGTTGTCTTCTTTGAGCAGGTCAATTTATTCCATGCTGATGATTTCCTTGATCAGGGAGTGGAATATTTCTTTGTTCTACAGATTCAGTCCTGACACCTTTTTCTTTACTCCTCCTAGGTAGTTGATTGTCTTCCTTTGTTTCGGCAGGTTTGTTGTTGTCATTGGTTGTAGATTTGACAAGCTTGATGGGTTCTTTGTTTCTTTGTTGACCACTACTTGATCCCTGTTCATAACCCAAACCAGTTTTCATCTTTGGATTCCTTTTCTAATTTATAATGGTAGCTAATCCTTCTGAGGCTTTTATACTTGACAAATTCTGATGGTACAAGGCTTGAAACTTCTCCAACTCTTTCCTTGTTTTCACTACTTTTTCTTCCAGGGCTTCAGATCCTGCCTTCTTTTCTGATAACTATTGTTTCAGAATGTCATCGGTTTTCTTTGCCTCTTCTAATTCCACTTTTAGCAGCACAAAGGATTTCTCGAACAATATTAGCAATTTGTTTTCCTTTATGTTCTTAATTCTGAGTCTGTCAATCTCTTCCAAAGCGTTGATCACCTCTCTTTCCAAGTCAACCACAAATTCTTCATCATTATCATCCCTGCCTGTGATTTTATTATCATAATCCTCTTTGTCCATAAGAATGAAGTCATTTACCTTATCTTCATAGGAAGAGTCACTATCGGTATCTTCTTAGGAGTCATCATTGTTCACACACAAACTTTTCTTTCTATCAAATCTTTTGGATTGTACTTCTCTTCACCTTCAGAGTTCTGATCATGTTTCTTGTGTGGACATTTATTTGAAAAATTACCTATCTTACCATAGTTGAAATATTTGAAGGGCAACTTACCTTCGTACTTGCCTGATCCTTTCTTTAGTCTTCTCACGAATTTTGCTTCAATTTAATCAGGCTCAGAATCTTCATTCTTATCTACGTGGGTTTATCTGAAACTGTCCTCATTTCATATGCAGTCAACGTTCCTAGAATTTGATCAAAATCCAAAGCCTTTATATCATTATTTTTTTCTATAATTGAGACCTTTGGGTTGAACCTATCTAGCAATGATCTCAAAATTTTCTGAACTAAAGAGGGTTCCTCAATTTTTTCACCAAGTGCTTTCATTGCATTTACTAATTCTTCAACTCTCAGAAAATACATCCCAATGGTTTCATCTTCTTTCATCTGTAGTGTTTCAAACTGTACTTTGTAGGTTTGAAGTTTGACATCTTTTAGCATCTCATTACCTTCATAACTTCTAATGAGTTTGTCCCACATTTATTTGGCAGTTTGAATATGCATCACCTTTGAAAACTCAGCTTCTACAAGTCCATTCAATATAGCATTCATTCCCTTAGAATTAAATCTAAATTCTAACTTATCATCCTTGGAAGCTAGCACAACAAGATTTATGTATCCAGTCTCTACTACATCCCAAGCATTAGCACCTAAGGACATTAGGTATGTTCTCATTCTAACCTTCCAGAAGGTGAAGTTTCTTCCATTGAACAGAGGGGCCTTATTGGTTGAATTTCCTTCATGTCTTGACATGTTTAATCTCTTGGATCTACCCTTAGCTAAAATGGGTCGGCTCTAATACCAATTGTTGGACAACTGAGAGGGGGGGGGTGAATCAGTTGTTATTGTGCTTAGACAATTATGCTTATTTTAAACTCTTTACAGAGAACTCAATGACAACCACAATAATGCAGAGAGTTAATCAATACAACATTTGACATCAATCACACATATGAAATATACAAAGATAGATATTTCCTGAGGAAACCCATAAAGGGTAAAAGCCTCTTCTTCTTGGTATGATAAGTAATCTTTACATTCTGTACAATATGATACATATGAGCTCCAACTCATTGTGAGGCTACAACCTCTATTTTGCAAGCTACAACTTACTGAGCACACCAACTCTCTATTTTCTCTAGAACCCACTAGAAGGAAGCACCAACTCCCTGGTTTCTCTAGAACCCACTAGAAGGAAGGAACAACTCCCTAAGTATTCCAGCACCAGCTGGATGGAAGCACCAACTTCCAGTCACGCACCAACCTGTATAACAGAGAAGAACAGTTCTCCCTTGCACCACCTTGCCACCCTGGTTTCTCTAGCTACAACCAGATGGAAGATCCAACTCCCTGTGTTCAAGCACCCACTTGAACCTCTTAGGACAACATTACTCCCTAGCACCTCCAAACCACCTTGAAATATCAATCTTTGCTACTAAAACTTATTACAGTGATATAATGTTCGTCAATGACTTACCAGTCTCATCACTGTTCTACTACACTACCCTGCTTTGTCTGCCTCATTGTCTTCCTGCACACATGCCTTTTGCTTTCTGTTCTTCTGCCTTTTATGATCTGTGCGCCATGTCCATTCAATGCACCATTCCTCTGCTGTGTATTTCAGTTTTTGCACACTGCCTCCTTCTACACGCCTTAATCACTCTCAACAACAACCTCCATCTCTTCTATGTTCTACGTATTTATACTATCTGTGCACCTTCTTCGTCCTCCATGCACAGTGCCTCTACATGCTCTTCACCGTGCCATAGTTATTCTTATTAGGTTGTTCAATGCCACTCCACTTTTTCTCTGCTTCGCTCGCTCAAGCCTCAAAAAGAAAATTGCATCTCACTTCTGTCTATTCCTCATCTATTACTCATCTCCGATCTTTATATCACTCTATGCATTTTGTTCATCTCACACTGTGCATACTGTAATTTCCCTTCTTTACAGTTTAACTCATTTTTTATTCATAACAACCAACCACACACAATCACTGCATGTTTCTTTTATGCACTACAACCCCTTCGGTTACTCCTCAAAACCCTAGAACAATGCTTCAGCAACTGAAATGCCAAACATCCAAGAACCATGATTCAGTTCTGCTAACTGAATCATAACTGAACAATTAATCATGAAGATCAAGAATAGCCCTTCGATCAGATGTTCAAATAACTAGCACGATTGGATTAAATCCGCAGGGTCTTGCGTTTATTTCACCCTTTGGCATTTTGGCATTTTGGCATTTTGGCATTTCTATGTTGTGAGGCATCTCGACTCTTCAAGTTGCGATCTCTGAAATGCATATTATCTTCATGCTAGCTCCTCCCTTGAGCCTTCGTCGATGTGACCATAGGTTATGACCAGGGGCCAATTCTGAACACACATTTCACATTTCATGTTTCAAGGATTTTTTGAAGAGTCGTCTCAACTCTCCATGTCCCAAACTCTAAAATGGAGCTTGTCTCTTTGAGCTCTTCTCTACAGATCTTCGAGGATGTGACTACCGACGGTGACCAAACACTTATCCATAAAGAGCTTTCTCAATTTTTCATTTCGGCATTCCTATGATGAAGGGTCTCGACACTCCAAGTCACAGTCACCGAAATGGAGCTTGGTTTCAATAGCTCATTCCTCCATCATCTGTGGATGTGACCACTGGTTGTGACCACATCATTATTCAAAAACACATTTCAGCATTTCGACATTTCTGTGATGAAGGGTGTCGACACTCCAAGTCACGAACCCTGAAATGATCTGACGATATTTTAGTGTTTCACATTTCGCAACTTCGGGACTCTTGTGATGAAGAGTCTGAAATCTTGACTCCTCCAACTCCCAGCATTCGAAACTCTGAAATGGAGTATTTGTTGATGTGTCTGGTTCAGGATTTTGGCATTTTTCATTTCGCAACTTCGGGACTCTTGTGATGAAGAGTCTCCACTCTTGACTCCTCCAAATCCCAGTATCCGAAAATCTTGACTCTTGATTTCGACGTTTCGCATTTTGCAACTTATGGACTCCTGTGATGAAGAGCCTCAACTCTTGGCTCCTCCAACTCCCGGTATCCAAAACTCTTGACTCTTGATTTCAACGTTTCACATTTTGCAACTTTGAAACTCCTGTGATGAAGAGTCTCAACTCTTGACTCCTCCAACTCTCGGTATCCAAAACTCTTGAGTTTAATTCGTGGTTTTGCATTTGGCAATTTTCTGTCGTGAGTTGCTTCATTGAATCCTGGATTTTAGGCTTCTTAATGGGATCCAATGATCTCTTGTTGAACTTGCCATTGCCATGCCATTATCCCTACATTGTTGTTCATGATCTTTGCAATCAATGACAAACATGCATACTCTGCACTATCTCTTCTGCTCTTATTGAGCTTGCTCTACTCCGTCTTCCCAAAATACTTCTGGTGCCCACCTGGCACATTCTTCCTGTACTTAAGCCATCGTCGTTGTTGTACTTGCCATCAATGACAAGAATACGCTTCCTATAAAACATGCCAATAATATCCCCCTTTCACATTGATGGCAACAAAGGCACCCAGTCTCTTTTCTCCCCCTTTGACATCAATGTCAAAGACCACATGCTCCCCCTGAGTTGTTGCAGTATTTTTAGGAGGCATCAAATATTAAACGGACACAAACTCCCCATGATAGGATGGAATCTCCTATTTGAGGCCTGCAGAATATTTGTATCTAAACCAGAGTCTTCTCCTTCTAATTCTCGGACCTGTTCATCTTCATCTTCGGTTGTATCCTTTGTAGAATACTCAAAATTTCTCACCTCTCTTACTGGGACTCCTTCGTCAACCTTTTCTTGTCATAAATGGATGACTCCCCCTCTCACTATTATCTCTCTGATTCTAACTACTTTCCCCCTTTGTTCCTAAAAGTTTATCTTTTCCTGACAAGATATTTCCTCTTGTTATCTCTACAGGATGTCATGTATATCATTTAAAAAAAAAAATGTTGTTGTTGTTGTCCTACAGAAACACTACATAATTGTAGCTCGTACTTTTCAAACAACCCTTAGATCTGCCCATTGATTCTCATCAATTTCTATTATTGCAAATTCATTTTTCTTCCATGATTCTTACAACCCAAGGCTTTTATGACCATATACATCACAAGAGAAAAACACTACAAAAATTCTCACATCTTCTTTTCCTTTTTACAAATGGAGGACCTATATCTGGTTTCTTAGGAGCATTGATTTATACCTTGTTGAGTCGAATACTAGATTTGTCATTTGGTGATCTCTGACTATCCAAGATTTTATCCAAGGTCATTATAGTGTTCAAGAACTTGATTTGGGTGTTTGACTTCTCAACCTTCAAAACTTCTTCTTCCATCTTATGACATGATTCTTCTCCTACTTCTTCCATGGGATAAATTCTAACTGAACATTCTTTTATTGTATCAGAATCTTCTTCTTTACTTGCAGGCGAGGATTCAACATAAACATTGTTGTTTGTCCTTATGCTTTTAGCCACCACTTGTCCTGAGTTTACAAACTTTATCTTACAGTCTTTGTAAAGGAACACCTCTTTACATCCTCTGTCACTCATTTGAGTTACATTGAGAAAATTATGTTTCATCTCATCTCTAGGAAGAACATCTTGAGAATCTCCTTTTCCATTACTTGAACTCACCATGCCTTTATCCTTGATTTTACCTTGTTCATCATTTTCAAGGATCACATTTCCTATTTTGATTTTTCTTATAAGAAGAAGCCTACCCTTTTCTCCAGTCATGTGCTTGGAACATCTACTATCTATATTTCAGGGGTTCTTTTGTCTTTGAGCTGACAACACTAATCCACACTTATCACTTTCTTTCTTCTTCCAAACCTTGACATTTTCAGCAGAGTAATTCAAATCTAATTTATAGTTCTTTAAGCGACAATCAACAACTTTATGTCCATAGTTATGACATATGTAACATTCTGGTTCATTTATTAAAGAGTCTAAACGATTGTTATGCTTAACCTATGTCCTTTTCCCAGCCATCAAGTGATTTTCAATCTGTGGAGGTTTTTTACTTGGGTGTCTCATTCATTGTTGTGGCAGATATCTATACCTTGAATGTCTTGCTTGCTCATATCTAAATTTTAAAGATCAGTTTACAACTTTGTGACCAAAGTTAGAACAGAAAAAACAATATCCATAGAAAAATCCCTGGTACCTGGAAAATGGTTGTCTTCTTTGAGCAGGGAGTGCATTATTTCTTTGTTCTATAGATTTAGTCCTAGCACCTTTTTCTTTACTCCTCCTGGGTAGGTGATTGTCTTCCTTTGTTTCTACAGGTTTGTTGTTGTCATTGGTTGTAGATTTGACAAACTTGATGGGTTCTTTGTTTCTTGGCTGACCACTACTTGATCCCTCTTCATAACCCAAACTAGTTTTCAGCTTTGGATTCCTTTGTTGATTAGGAATGGTGGCTAATCCTTCTGAGGCTTTGATACTTGACAGATTCTAATGGTACAAGTATTGAAACTTGTCCAACTCTTTCCTTGTTTTCACTACTTCTTCCTCCAGGGCTTCAGATCTTGCCTTCTTTTCTGATAATTGTTGTTTCAGAATGTCCTGGATTTCCTTTGCCTCTTCTAATTCCACTTTTAGTAGGGCAAAGTCTTCATTCGGATGTTTACTGTCTTTCTTGGGCTATATCAACAATTGTTTTTTCTTTCTGTTCCTAATTCCGAGTCTATCAATCTCTTCCAAAGCGCTGATCAACTCTCTTTCCAAGTCAACCACAGCTTCTTCATCATTATCATCACTACCTGTTCTTTTATTATCATAATCCTCTTTGTCCATAAGCATGAAGTCATTTACCTTATCTTCACAGGAAGAGTCACTATTGGTATCTTTTGAGGAGTCATCATTGTTTACACATAAACTTTTCTTTCTATCAAATCTTTTGCATTTTTACTTATCTTCACCTTCAAAGTTCTCATCATGTTTCTTGTGTGGACATTTAATTGAAAAATGACCTATCTTACCACAGTTGAAACATTTGAAGGGAAGCTTACCTTGGTACTTTCCTAATCCGTTCTTTAGTCTTCTCATGAATTTTGCTTCAATTTCATCAGGCATGGAATCTTCATTCTTATATACTTTAAATGATGCTTCTCTAGAGGTTGGTTTATATGTAACTATCCTCATTTCATATGAAGTCAACATTCCTAGAAGTTGATCAAAAGACAAAGCCTTTATATCATTAACTTGTTCTATAACTAAGACCTTTGGGTTGAACCTATCTGGCGGAGATCTCAAAATTTTCTGAACTAAAGAGGGTTCCTCAATTTTTTCACCAATTGATTTCATTACATTTACTAGTTCTTCAACTCTCAGAAAGTACTTCTCAATGGTTTCATCTTCTTTCATCTGTAGCTTTTCAAACTATACTCTGTAGGTTTTAGGTTTGGCATCTTTTACTTCTCATTACCTTCATAACTGCTAATGAGTTTCTCCCACATTCCTTTGGCAGTTTGAAGATGCATCACTTTTAAAAACTTGTCTTCTCCAAGTCCATTCAATATAGCATTCATTCCCTTAGCATTAAAGATAAATTCTAACTTATCATCCTTGGAAGCTACCACAACAGGCTTTATGTATCCAGTCTCTACTACATACCAAACATCAACACCTAAGGCATTATTGGTTCAATTTCCTTCATGGCTTGACAAGTTTAAGCTCTAGGATCTACCATTAGATAAAATGGGCGAGCTCTGATACCAATTGTTGGACAACTGAGAGGTGGGGGGTGAATCATTCGTTACCATGCTTAAACAATTATGCTTATTTTAAACTCTTTGCAGAGAACTCAATGACAATCACAATAATGCATAGAGGTAATCAATAGAACATTCGAAATCAATCACACATATGAAATATACAGAGACAAATATTTCCTGAGGAAACCCATAAAGGGTAAAAACCTCTTCTTCTTGGTATGATAAGTAATATTTACATTTTGTAAATTATCATACATATGAGCTCCAACTCATTGTGAGGCTACAACCTCTGTTTTGCAAGCGACAACTTGCTGAGAGAACCAACTCTCAATTTCTCTAGTACCTACTAGAAGGAAGCACCAACTCCCTGGTTTATCTAACACCCACTAGAAGGAAGCACCAACTCCCTGGTTTCTCTAGCACCCACTAGAAGGAAGCAACAAATCCCTAAGTATTCCAACACCAACTGGATGGAAGCACCAACTTCCAGTCACACAGGCACCAACCTGTATAACAAAGAACAACAATTCTCCCTTGCACCACACTGCCACCCTGGTTTCTCTGGCTGCAACTAGATGGAAGCTCCAACTCCTTGTGTTCAAGAACCCACTTGAACCTATGAGGACAACAGTCCTCCCTAGCACCTCCCAACCACCCTGAAATATCAATCTTTGCTACTAAAACTTATTACAATGATATAATGTTCATCAATGACTTACTAGTCTCATCACTGTTCTGCTACACTACCCTGCTCTGTCTGCCTCACTGTCTTCCTGCACACATGCCTTCTGTTTTATGTTCTTCTTCCTTTAATTCTCTGTGCACCATGTCCATTCAATGCACCATTCCTCTACTGTGTATTTCAGCTGTTGCACACTACCTCCTTCAACATGACTGAATCACTCTCAACAACAACATCCATCTCTTCTATGTTCTATGTATTTATACTATTTGTGCACCTTCTTCGTCCTCCATGCACAGTGCCTCTGTATGCTCTTCACCATGCCATGGTTGTGCTCATCGGGTTGTTCACTACCACTCCACTTTTTCTCTGCTTCGCTCGCTCAAGCCTCAAAAAGAAAATTGTATCTCACTTCTGTCTATTCCTCATCTTTTACTCATCTCTGAGTTTTATCTAACTCTACACATACTGTTGGTCTCACACTGGGCATTCTGTAATTTCCCTTCTTTACATTTCAACTCATTTTTTATTCAGAACAACCAACCACACACAGTCACTACATGTTTCTTTTATGCACTACAACCCCTTCGGTTACTCCTCAAAACCCTAGAACAAAGCTTCAGCAACTGAAACACCAACCATCCAAGAACCATGATTCAGTGCTGCTAATTAAATCATAACTGAACAATTAATCATGAATATCAACAATAGCCCTTCGATCAGATGCTCAAATAACCATCACTGTTGGATTAAATCCACAGGGTCTTGCGTTTATTTCGCCATTTTACATTTCATCATTTCAACATTTCGGCATTCCAACATTCGTGTGTTGTGAGGCATCTCAACTCTCCAAGTCATGATCTATGAAATGGATATTAGCTTCGTGCTAGCTCCTCCCTTGAGCCTTCGTCAATGTGACCATAGGTTATGACCAACAGCCAATTTTGAACACATATTTTGCATTTTGCTTTTCGGGGATTCTGTGAAGAGTTGTATCGACTCGTCATGTCCCAAACTCTGAATGTTGCTTGTCTCTTCGAGCTCTTCTCTACATCTCTTAGACGATGTGACCACCGGCATTGACCAAGTGCTTATCCATAAATCTCTTTTGCAATTTCACATTTCAGCATTCCTATGATGAAGGGTCTCTACACCCCAAGTCGCAATCACTGAAATGGAGCTTGGTTGCACTAGCTCCTTCCTCCATCTTCCATAGATGTGACCACTAGCTGTGACCACAACCTTATTCAAAAATTCATTTTGACATTTCGGCATTTCTGTGATGAAGTGTTTTGACACTCCAAGTCACGAACCCTGAAATGATCTGAAGGTATTTCGGTGTTTCACATTTCCCAACTTTGGGACTCCTGTGATGAAGAGTCTCGACTCTTGACTCCTCCAACTCCCGGTATCTGAAACTCTAAAATGGATTCTTTTTTGATGTGCCTGTTTCAGGATTTCGACGTTTTTCATTTTGCAACTTCGGTACTCCTGTGATGAAGAGTCTCGACTCTTGACTCCTCCAACTCCAGGTATCTGAAACTCTTGACTCTTGATTTTGGCGTTTCGCATTTTGCAACTTCCGGACTCCTGTGATGAAGAGTCTCAACTCTTGGCTCCTCCAACTCCCGGTATTTGAAACTTTTGACTCCTGATTTCGTCGTTTCGTATTTCGCAACTTCAGGACTCCTATGTTGAATAGTCTCAACACTTGACTCCTCCAGCTCCAGGTATTCGAAACTCTTGAGTTTAAGTCATGGTTTCGCATTTCACGATTTTTTGTCATGAGTTGCTTCCTTGACTCCTAGAGTTTACGCTTCTGAATGGGATCCAATGATCACTTGTTGAACTTGTCATTGCCATGCTATTATCCCTGTGCTTCTGGTCGTGATCTTTTCCATCAATGACAAAGACGCATACTCTGCACTATCTCTTCTGATCTTATTGATCTTTCTCTAGTGCGTCTTCCCAAAATACTTCTTATGCCCACCTGGCACATTCTTCCTGTACTTAAGCCATTGTCGTTGTTTTACTTGCCATCAATGACAAGAATACGCTGCCTGTAAAGCATGCCAACAATAGATGGTCATTCTAACTTTCATATTACTAGAGTAATTATAAATCTGAAATTATTTCTTATTTTCTAACAACCATGCTTCATCTTCCTCGCCAGTCTTAGATTCTCCATCGAAGGTGGATGGTTTTAACTTTTTGAACTCACCTTCTAGGTGGTACACTTGTTTTCTTTTCCTTCCTGTAGATGCTTTATTTTTTGTCATGTGTGTGTCTTCAGAAGAACAATCATCTTTTTATTTTTCACAATTAGAGTTCTTAGAGGAATTTTTATTGACCTCTTCTTCTCTTCCATTGTCTTTTGGACTCTTCTTTGTTACTATACTGTGTAGCAACATTACATTTATTTGAATCTTGTCTTCCTATGATTTCTTCAAATTTTCGTTATCTTCTTTAAATACTTTTAATTCCACAATAAGGTTCCTCATCATTTCCAAGACTTGGGTGGCTAAAGTTCCTTTACCGTTATGTTTTGGGTCTCTAGGAAGTTCTTGATTTTGATTCCCCTCAGGTTTGTTTCCTTCTTCATTATGTGCTGACATTTTCAAAATAGAATTTTTTTTCTGTTTGTAATAGTAAATGTGTTCATTAGTTTTTTCCTTCAAAAACAAAATACAATTCTAGTGCTACCCTGAGGTCCAAGTGTTGTAACCTACAACTATGATACCATATGTAATGTACCCCAAATTTCATTAAAATGAAAATAAAAATTGTGAGGAAAAACTAAATTCTATTAATCATCAAAACTGCTTGTGACACAAGAAGGAAATCCATTATATATCTTATTCCACTATTTTATACACACAACAGTTTTACTCCACTAGATCTTCCCTCCTAAAGATATTAATTAGATTTAAACCCAACCTATCTCCTATTGTTATATTTCATCACAGCGTTCCTACTAGATTAGAGTCATACATTTATTTTCATTGATGAGTTACTGGCTTGGACTGTCAAAGTCCATAGCATAAGTGCTAGGGTTACATCTAACCATGCTATCCAAATTACAATAAAAAATCAAATATGTTATAAAACATGTAAGCGATATAATCCATAAAAACAAGATTAAAAACACTAACAAACATAATCTTGAACTAGGAGACATAACTATCCAAGTCAAAAATATATGCGCTAGGGTTTATAACAACCCATAAAAACATACCACCTTACCATAGTGTAAATAACTATATTTAAACAAGGTAAATACAATGTTCATACAGTAATAAACTTGTAACCCTACGTATATACTAACATTACCCAACCAATCCAATGATTACACATATACAACATAGCATTTAATTGGATTTGTAAATCATATTTGAGGTGGATGTCAGGTCGATCTGAACCTAGGATGTCATAACTCTAGGAATTTATGCTAGGGAGGGTGCATTAATGGTGATATACCTACCATTGCTCTCCAAGCGTGAAACTACACAAAAATGCCCACTTTGTGCTTGCCAGTTCAGTTGGTTTCACATGGCAAGGTATGGGGTGGCATACCCTTCACTCTTCTCCACTACCGAGGAGAATGAGGTGCCATTACACCCATCGTAGTTGTTCCTTGGGTATCCTTTTCACTTTTTTACTTTGTGGTTTACTCTCCGCGATTGGTAGTAGTGTTCGGCTCTATGGAGAGTGGTAGAATTGGTTCTTTGGCAGGGTTCCCCACAGGGACAGTAAGTAACTATTCTAATTCGTGCTTTCTTTGTGCAATTTATTCTTTATGAAAACGTTTTCTATGCAATGTACTCTTTATGCAAAAATTTTCTCTGTGAAACGTATTCTTTATGTCAAAAACGTTCTCTGTCGAGTGCAATGCATTCTCTGAATAATGCCTTCTCTGTCCATTGTAATAATATATCTGTGAGGTTCAATGTCACATTCTTTATGATTTTTTTTTTTTTTAGAGTTGATATTGTATGAAAAATTGGACCTCTGTATGCATTTCATTCCAGGCTCCACCATGTTAAAGATTTGATTTGTGAGTTGGGTTAACCCTTTAAGTTTATCACTCAGGTTTGATGGGGTTATTGTGTTTCTTCTCTATTGGATATCAGTCTTCAAACCCGTAATCCTTCAAGGCTCCTTATTATTCCACCTGTGGTCAGAATCATCATTTTCAAAGGCTAAACCCTATGAAACATTCTTGTCTGGTTTGAATATTTACATAGGTCGTTACACCCGCGACCCTTGTTTGGAGGTTACTATGTAGGAAACTAACCGCTAGTTTTAAAGGCCTATCGAACAGACCCTGCATAGTCGTCATGGTCGAATAGTCTTATAATTTCATTCCGTTGCTCGACCAAAATCTTTGAAGCTTCATGCACTTAAAGGATTTGTTACATATTTTGATTAATTTAAACTCTGTATGTAAAATTCATAATGGTACTCTGTATCTTTATATGGCATGGTTAAAATCCCTTGTTCATTGAAAATATTAGCAATGCTTCTTTGTATGTATTCACTAGTTATAGAATATCTCCATCGAGATTAAATTGTGCTATGTGTTTGTTAAAACACCCACAATCATTCGAAAATGCCCTCCATTGTTTTCTATTGTTCAAATCCTTCTACATAAAATTAGGGAATTCTCTCCTTTGACAACTGTTATTTTAAAAAACAAGGTCTTCTTGTTTTATTACAGACTATAACTGATACTTGCATGCATTTCCACATCACCTGGTGAAATTCGAGGCAAGAAAATTCACAGGGTTTTGAATATGTTTTGCGCAAATAAACTTTAACATACGGACTATATTATTACCCAAATCGCATCCTTGCATATCTGTAATTATTTCTTAATTTCATACTTTCTTGTCGCAAGTATCATCCTTGTCAAAATCTCCATCTGTGTATTATGAAAGATAATTTATGTTTTAATTATTATCCTCTCCACAATATTATTTTGGCCCTCCATATGGGGTTTGGAGATTTCTTCGAAGTAATACTCGCGGAATTATTAAAACCCTTCTCTTGATTACAGTCTATATTTATTTTGTATAATATCTCTCTATATTTTATAAACTACCAGATATCAAAGATACATAACTTAATTAGAAGTTTGTTTTATTCTTATTACTTCCAAAAGTAAATTAATTTCACATGTGTGTCAACTGATGAGAGTTCCCTTTGTCTTGCGAGGGAACCCATCAGATGAATTACACACCCACTCCCCTTCTTCGTTCTTGGGTCGATTGTTTTGCAAGGAAACAAAGATACTCTGATATGCAATCGGGACCCAAGATAAGTATACTTTGACTTTTCTTGTTTATTTCATTCTTTAATGGTTTTCACATTAGTAAGTTACTAACACTTTCGTATGGGTGTTTTGTAGGTTGGGAGAAAAGACAGTGCACTTGGTGAAGTAAGAATCCTCTTCACAAAATTAATTCAGGTTCCATATATCTTCCACCAGTCCATGCGCGCACTCACAAAAATATTTATGGATTCTTTTAAATCTCTATTTAGACTAGCTATGGAGTTCTTGGGTCTATGGAAAACCAAAACTATAAAATATTGGTCAACAACCTATTGTATGTAATATATATATATATATATATATATATATATATATATATAGATAGATAGATAGATATTCAAGTATCTTGTGATCTACTGTATCATATATCTTTCCTTGATAATATATAAAATAATGTATTGGGAATTTGTATTCGTTATACTCAACATAATAGCAGGAAATTCAATACAATCTGTTTATAATTTTTTTTCTAAAGTATTTGATTATATAAATGAATGAACAACAATCAAGAAAATAGAACTATCATGTCCACTAGGCACATATAAACAATATATATATATATA
>JZKD02S0994486.1:487227-511198 GCA_000966675.3 Picea glauca
ACAAGTATCACTTAGACCTAGATTTTATTTTCCTAGGTTGGGCGAAATTTTATTTGGGAAAAAGTTTTTTTTTAATCTTTCTGATTACATTATTCATTCTAAGGCCATCTAGGTTTATTCACTTATTAGTTAACAATGCGGCATGCCCTTCAGGATGAACCAGGTTCTCCAAGGGTGCCACTCGCCTCATTCTATTTCCCTTGCGCGACGTGCCCTTCAGGATGCACTACATGCTCCAAGGGTTCCACTTGCCTCTTTCTATTTTTCTTGCACGACGTTTCCTTCAAGACACACTATGTTCTCCAGGGGTGCCACTCATCTATTGACTGACTTAGTAGACATAAAAAAAACCTGGAATCAATACTCCATCAAGTGATCTTGTGGGAGACTAAGGGCCTCTAAGGAATAATGCCTCTTCCTTATTGCGTGCCCCTTAGAATCATCATGAGTGAATGTCGCAATTGGCCCTCACAGCATTGTGGGTCTTCTCAAACTAGGTAATCATTAACCTACAGTTCGAGCCACAACGAGAGTGCTAGTAGGATTTGGTAGGGATTTTGTCCACACCTCTCCCTCAACGTCTCTGGTTATCATGCGTGACCCATCTACTCCACATGTGAGTTTGTTCGGTAAGCTATCGTCATCCTGCATCATCAACGAATCATGTGAGAATAAAATCCATAATCATAACATCTAATCAGATGCACATAGGTCATATATACAACAATCAAACACCAATTGTCAACTCCCTGACTTGGTCCGGAGTCCAAGGGGTTTCATTAATGCCTTTGCATCCTCGAGGTCCAAAATCCTGCACACTCAGGAGAACCGAGTCAATATCACATGTCTATAACAATACATCAAAATAACATGTCATCATATCCATAATGCCTCATAATCATGATCAAATGCCCAATAGTAATATAATCTGCATCACTTGGAAGCAAGTGTCCTCAAAGAATAAGTTCGCTCAACGCGTGTAAGAGAGGGATGTTACACAAACCCCCTTTTGGTATAAAATTCGTCCTGAAGTTTCACAGTAATCATGTTGGATGTCTATGTTCAACCTTTAACTACCGGCATTCTAGACATCT
This sequence comes from Picea glauca, assembly GCA_000966675.3. Lineage (NCBI taxonomy): Eukaryota > Viridiplantae > Streptophyta > Pinopsida > Pinales > Pinaceae > Picea > Picea glauca. The sequence continues at coordinate 488,322 of JZKD02S0994486.1, forward strand.
GGTGACATAATTGACTATGTCTGCCTTCATTCCCTTCTAGAAGAATAAGGGTTTAAGGTCCCCCCTCATCTTCGTGACTCTTGGGTGAGCCATGTACACTGCTATGTCAGCCTTTTTTAGGATCAAACTCTTCAACCCGTCATTCAATGGTACGTAAATATTATTTTTAAACCTCAATAATCCATCATCGTCAAACGTAAATCCTTCAAATCTTGGTACCATCATTGTGTTTTGTTCGATAAAATCCTTGACCTCTTTGTACCAGTCATCGTTGCACTATAAATTTAGGATCTTTTCACATAGATTCGTTTGAATATGCAACACTGAAAATATGTGTGGTCTCTGACTCATTGCATCTACCACTCAGTTCATTGTTCCCTTTACGTAAGTAATCTCTAAATCGTACTCGCTAAGCAATTCCGACCAACACCATTGTCGCTTGTTCAAGTCACTTTGCATAAAGATGTGTTGTAGTCCACAATGGTCTGTATTTAGTTCAAATTTTAGTCCAACAAGGTAGTGTCTCCAAACCTTCAAGGAATATACAATGGATAACAACTCCAAATCATGCATCTCATAGTTCTTCTCCTACCATCTCAGTTTCCTCGAGATGTAAGTGATCACTCGACCGTCTTGCATCAAGACTCTGCCTAAGCCTTCCTTGGATGTGTCAGTGCATACCAAGAAGTCCACATCTATGTCAGGGACCTTTAGTATCGGTATCGTTGTCAAAATCTCCTTGAGCCTTCATAATTCTTCCACACATTTCTCAGTCCAAACAAGCTTTGTGTTCTGCTTCTGCAATTCTGTGATCAGATTTGCTATCATTGAAAATCCCTCGATGAACCGTCGATAGTATCATGCTAAACCCATGAAGCTACGCACTTTCGGGACATTCGTCGGCGTAGTCCATTCCATAATAACCTCAACCTTTGCTGGATCCATGATGATACCTTTGCCGGATAATACATGCCCTAAGTAGTGAATCATCGATTGATAAAACGAGCATTTGGACAACTTCCCATACAATTTGTGCTCTCGTAGGAACTATAGTACCAAGCACTAGTTCTCGTCATGCTCCTCCATCATCCGAGAGTAAATCAAAATATCGTCAATGAATACTTTGATGAACTTGTCCAAGTACTCGCGGAACACCCCGTTCATCACACTCATAAATATCCCTAGGGCATTTGTCAATCCAAATAGTAATACAGTAAACTCGTAATGCCCAAACCTCATCTTAAAGGCGGTCTTAGTGATGTCATCCTCCTTGATTAGTGACTGGTGATATATTGATCGTAAATCGATCTTTGAAAACACCGTATCACCCTTCATCTGATCAAACAGATCATAAATACTTGGCAATGGATATTAATTCTTGATCATTTCCTTATTCAATTGATGGTAGTTAATGCAGAGTCTCCACGACCCATCCTTATTTTGTATGAAAATAATAAGCATGCCCCACATTGACGTACTTGGATGTATAAGTCCCAGGTCCAACAACTCTTTTAGTTGCATTCTCAACTCCTGTAACTCTGGGATCAACATACGATAAGGCGTTCTTTCTATTGGTTCAATCCATGGTTTTAGGTCTATGGTAAAATCCAATTCCCTCTTTGGCGACATCCCAGGTAACTCCTCTAGGAAGACGTCTACAAACTCTCTCACCACTGGAAGGTGTTCTAGACCTTCTGCTACTCCCTTCTCATTTAATGCAAGGATCACATAAAGATTGCATCCCTTGCGCATGCTCTTCCATAGCTGCAAGAAAGAGATGAACCTTAGGGAAAATCCATGGTTCTTTCCTACAATCACATGTCTTTGTCCCTCATCATCAACCAATATCAACTGTTTCGTCTTACTGTTGAGTATCACCTCATGCGATTCCAACCAGTCCATACCAATCACAACATCATAAGATCTTAATATCATGACATACAGGTTGGCCCTGGTGAAAAACTCTCCTAGGTTAAGGGTACAGTCCATAACCTTACCTCCAAGATTCTGTTTGGCTCCCGAAGCCATCTCTATAAAGATAAACTCATCCTGTTCGATTGCATTTACCTTAATCCTTTTTAGCGTTGCACCAGAAATGAAACTCTTGGTAGAATTGGGATCTATCAAAATTCTAAGGGTCTGGTCAGTGACGATACCTTTCGTCTTGAGCATAGTAGAGTGTTTCTCTGCCTAGAGGTTGTTCACCACTGCATGAATTCGATGGGCCTTGCCCAAATATCCCACAGTAGTGGGTCTGATTGATCCAGATGCTCTAGTCCTCTCCACTGGCTAGTCGTGCTAGTAGTGTGGCTCCCCACAATTCCAACACCCCTTCTTCGGTCTAGTACTCTTGGTACCCAAAGTAGAAGTTGACGGCCCTCCAGCCTGGAATGCTGGTATGTTCTACTGAAAATGCCTAAACTACTGCTTCTACGGTCGATGTTGTTGCCAATGTTGTGGTCCCTGATAAGGTGTCCACTACTGAGGTGTTGGTCATTGAGGTGTAGTGAAGGTGGATCCTCTATGGAAGCCATGATACCTAGGTGTCTGTCTAGCTGGGGTATGATGCTGCTGTGCACCAAATGACACCTGCCCTGTTGGTCTCATTGGATTCCTTCTCTTACCCCCGTTGATAATCCCCTCCTCTGTTATGAGGGCCTTTTGGATGACATCATGCAAGGTCCGAGGCATTAGAATCCTAACCTTTTCATGTATGATAACATTAAGGCCAAACAAGAACTTAGTGACCTTAAGTTTCTCGGTATTAAGGTGCACAGCATATCAAAGAAACTCCATAAAACATGCCTCGTACTCGGGCACCGTATAGTCACCCTGTCGTAAGGTGTTGAACTCGTTGAGCTGACACTCAATGAATTCCTCTGAAATGTACCTCTCTCGGAACCGTTACTCGAATAGTTCCCATGACATGTCTTCGATGGTCATGTTCAATTGTGGCAGGACCGTCTTCAACCATAGAAGAGCGCTTCCATTTAGTTGAAAGACTTTCACACAGAAGTTCATGTTGGAGATATAGTCGTGAAGTGAAAATCACATCGCCATATTATCCAACCATGCCTCGGTGACTAGGTTGTCCATGGCACCAAAGAACTCGAGGCATTTCACCTTCTCAATTTCGCGGTGAATGCTACCGGTACCAACCAGAGAACATGGTGGACCCTCAGTGGGTGTCGGTGCCCTAGCCTCATCTCTGTCCAAATGGCTAATTAGTGCCTCAGACATGTGTTGAAAAGACCTCATCATTGCAACCACTTCACTCACCGCTATCTGCTCCTGCCCGTCAACCTGTTCGTCTCCCTGGGGGTTAGACCCCTCAAGCGTGGATGCTACTGGAGGCGTCACACCTCCTCCCCTAGAACCCCGTTGTCTTCCTCCGCCACGTCCTGTAACCCTGATTACCTGCACGAATACAAGTCAACTTAATTAGCAACATTATAATCAAATATCATCTCAACGAAAGTTGTAGTGATCCCAAGTCACGGGTTGAACCACATCGGATACCATATGTAATGACCCCTTCGTTATGACTACAAGCGAAGAAGAAAGTGCAATTTTTTTTTTTAAATAGGATGAAAACAACAATCACAGCTAAACAACACATCCGACGGAGAGCTCCATGCCTGCATAACAAGCAATAGACAACTATGACTCCATGCACTAGAACAACATCAACTGGGTGAAACATGCGTAAAACAACAAGGAGAAATGACTACCCTCCTGACACAACATGTACACGCCTACAAGCTAAGGGACAACATCTCCATCCTGACACAATGACCTTGACGACCAGCTAACTAGGACCTAAATGGTGCGCTAAACAACGCAAGAGGGCGTTCAACCCATGCACCAATATCAACTTACAACGATCAAAAACACTCACACGGAAGGCATAGAGTCCGACAAAATTATCATTCACCTCTATCCAATAGGGCACACCATAATCCCCTTATCAATAATCATGTCGTCCTCAGGTGATATGCACGACTATAAACTTGACGCTACATAACCTATCTAGGCGAAGGACTCTAGATAAATCCAAAATGCTAGGAGTTCAGTGACTGACAAGAGGACTACACCCACACCCCAAGAAACAGGTCTATACGATGCAAGGTGACTTCATTCCAAGGAAAAGGAACAAGCTAAACATGACTTTTCCAGCAACCAAACCATTAAAAGAGATGTCAAGGTGCGAAGAAGTGAATTGTTACCACGCTACCAAGGTCATAAATGTTCTCGTAAGGTAAATTTAAGCAAGCACTTAACAAAATCAAATAAGCTGACTATCAATTACCTATCGACCGTTAAGCATGTGAACTATTGATCTATGCTTCTTATATAATAATCAATTTGTTGTCTAAATGAACAAGTCTAATTTAATCAATAAACACCATCTAAATTAACCATTTAACAAATAAATAACAATAGCCCCAACATCCATAATTAACGCTAATAATCAACACTTATTAACAATATTAAATTACCACACATTGTCTAACAATATCAACAGTACTAAAGAATAACAAGTTGTCCTTTAACCTTAAAAAGAAACTGTTGAGTAAAGACAATGCCATCAAGCGAGCTATTTTCATGCTATTGATTAATTGTTCAATTGCAGGCACATAAAATTTGGCAATGCATACCACTAATATCGTTGTATGCAATTAATGTATGGTGGTGTAAACTCTCTGTAAATATTAAATTTGAAGGATAAAACTAGGCACTACTAAACTACAGTAAAAGGGTCAACCTTAGCAATCGTTCCTCAGCTAATTGCTCCCAAAATCTGGGTAAATCGTTCACAGTAAAAATATGTTAACGATAAAGTTAAGGGAATTTTTCTGAGTACTTTACTGGCAACATATTTGAACGGTCATAGCATTGGAGTTATTAGCATGATGGCCAATTAAAGGGTTGGGGTTCAATTAAGAGGAGAATCAGATATAGCACTTGAAACCAGGGAGGGACGCAGGCATAAATCTTGTTAGACGGAATCACCAACAAAAGTAATTGCAACCACTAACAGAAGTGTAAGTGATAGCAATACCTTTTGGTGGGATGCCCATACGTTTCACTATACCAAATAGGTTGATAACGTATACATATCGTTGTACATTATATAAGCCTGTAAAATTAAAAGAATTTCTATACAGTACATTCATTATTTGTTGTACATAAAATGTCATCCATTCTCACCATAAGAGGTGTATACTCGACTGCTATAATATAAAAGGAAAATTGTTGTACAATAGAGATAAATATGAAACCTAAAAATGAACAAAGAAGGTTAATTTCCACAGGGTAAACTCGCCATCAAATTGCATTAAAGGAACATAGTGTACTCGCCATCAAATTCTATCCAAAACAAGAAGTGAATTTTCCATTAATTAAACTAAACCACAAAGGGTGTTTTCCATTAAATACAGTAATTTCCAGAAGGATAAATTTGTTTCCAAGAAATTCGTGGTTTTTAAAAATCAATTGTTGAGTTTTAACACGTCAGTTCCGTTGGGTAAAATATTTTTTGAAGTAACGATATAATGCAAAGGGAAAACACAGTGATCATCAAAGTAGATAACCGTTGTCGAGTTCCATAAATCGATTGATCTTAATATGAGGATGGAGCTGATTGTTAGCAACAAAAAAAAAAAATCACAGTCAAGAAGAAGGAAAATCGCGCCCAAGGAAGTAATAATCGCAGTTTGAAGAATATAAAAAACCAAAGGGTACATTCATCGTGTTAATTTTCCCATGAATTACATGAAATTGCAAACAAAAATTAAATTGCAGGCCAGAAGAATTATAAACGCAGAGTGAAGGAAAGTGTTGAATCGCAAGGGATGTTGCCATCAAATCTAATAAAACGCAGAGAATTTTTTTAGAGGTTTAGTGTTTCCAAACTTGGAGAAAAATGCCATTACAAATGATAGATCGTAGAGAAAACTATGGATTTAAAACATAGAGCTATTAGCCATCGAATTGTAAACAATTGCAGAGGAAAAATTTACAGTCAAGGTATTTAAATTGCAGATAGAAAATTTGCGAGATTGTAAGAAGTAAAATTTTAGAGTAAAAAATAAGTAATTCTTCCATTAAGATGTAGGTAAAGCGCATAGTTAAAAATTTAGGGATAGGAATGATAACAATGGCATAATTACTCAACACAAGAAGGCGCAAATACCATCAATCAGCCAAGAACAATCAACAGGGTAGATGACTGACAACTATCATTCGCTCATCATCCACGCATAGAAAAGAAGGGCATTAGAATCTATATGTCGTTGTGCACCAAAGTGATGACCATCGATTCAGCTCCTAGCTGACTACTCAAGTGTGGACTGACGAACTAGGGATGAGGATGAAGTAAAAAGAACAACTCTTCACGACAAGCAACAAAACCAAAGGATAGTCACAACATTCAAGTATCGAAATCCAATGGAATTAAATCAACAATGAGCTTAAGACTATGGGGATATTAACTTGTCAATTAAAATGCTAAGTCAAGCACCTTCTTTACACATTTAAAAGCACATAATTGAAAGCGTAAGGTCAATAATAATCTACCACGCAGAATAAAAGTAAGTGTATCATATCCCAAGTCGTTCACTCTGAGTCATTGTCCCACACACTCCATGCAGCTCTCGCTTTCTGACTGATGAGACTTTACCGGTACCTCCCAGCCAATGATATGGGTACTCTTCTTCCCCTCTTCTCCCCCCTTAGTCCCCATAGCCAAAAAGGGGCCACTCACACTAAACTAGAGAAAAGATAGCTCTGAGCTCGCCTCGCAAGGATGAGCTACCACTCCTCATTGAGCTAGGTATCCCAACTCCCACAAACTAAGTCAGTCAAGTCTAAAATTCTGCAGCATAACGTTATGCATAACAGAAAAGATCCATCTTTCTCCTCCTCCCTACTTTATATAGAATTTCTAAGTCACTTCCTTCCCAAATTCTCAATTAATTTATTGTTCAATAATTTAATTCAAGAAAATCCTCCCCATACATGTGTCACCCATCCGCTTTGTCACACCAGAAATTAATTTCATTAATTATTTAATTACTCCTATTTCCCTCACCCACCTAAAATCATTCCTAGAATCGCTCCTAGGTGTCCCCATATTCCCTTACACATTTCAATGACTTACACCCTTACTAATTTACTAGTTGAGTTCAATTTAGAAAGTTCTTAAATGCAAGATACCTTACTAAGCTAGTCATTCTTCTTTTTCCTTATGTTTCCCTTTCTCTTTATGTTTCCTCTTTTTTCATTAGTTTCCTAATTCTTTTAAATTTCCCTCTTTCCCTTTTCATTTAAAGCTCAAATTAGTAAGTTTAGAATTTACGCTTTTTCCCCCTTTTTCATTTTAGTAAAAATTTTAATTAGCACATGTGACAAATAATGATTTCCCTTTTAAATTTTAAATCCCTCCATAATTTGATTTTAGTAATTTAATCAAGTTTCTTACCTCCTTTTTGTCACGTGTTTAATCATGATTATTAGTATAATTATTTATTTATTTATTTATATGTGTGTGTGTGTATATATATATATATATATATATATATATATATATATATATATTATTTTATTTTTTCTTTCCACAAGTATCACTTAGACATAGATTTTTTTTCCTAGGTTGGGCGAAATTTTATTAGGGAAAAGTTTTTTTGTAATCTTTCTTATTACATTATTCATTCTAAGGTCATCTAGGTTTATTCACTTATTAGTTAACAATGTGACGTTCCCTTCAGGATGCACAGGTTCTCTAAGGGTGCCACTCGCCTCATTCTGTTTCCCTTGCGCGACGTGCCCTTCAGGACACACTACTTGCTCCAAGGGTGCCACTTGCCTCCTTCTGTTTTTCTTGCACGACGTGCCCTTTAGGACACACGACGTGCTCCAAGGGTTCCACTCACATGTTAACTGACTTGGTAGACATAAAAAACCCTTGGAGTCAATACTCCGTCAAGTGATCTTGTGGGAGGCTAAGGGCCTATAAGGAATAAGCCCCCTGCCTTATTGTGTGCCCCTTAGAATCATCGTGAGTGACTGTTGCAATTGGCCCTCATGGCATCATGGGTCTTCTCGAACTAGGTAATCATTAACCTATAGTTCGATCCAGGATGAGAGTGATAGTAGGTTGCGGTAGGGATTTTGTCCACACCTCTCCCTCAACATATCTGGTTATCGTGCATGACCCATCTACTCCACATGTGAGTCTGGTCGACAAGATATCGTCATCCTGCATCATCAATGAATCGTGTCAGAATAAAATCCATAATCATAACATCTAATCAGATGCACATAGTTCATATATACAACAATCAAAACCCAATTGTCCACTCCCTGACTCGGTCCAGAGTCCAAGGGGTTTCATCAATGCCTCTGCAACCTCAAGGTCCAAAATCCTGCACACTCAAGAGAACCAAGTCAATAGCACCTGTCTATAACAATACATAAAAATAACATGTCATCATATCCATAATGCCTCATAATCATGATCAAATGCTCAATAGTAATATAATCCAGATCACTTGCAAGCAAGTGTCCTTAAAGAATAAGTTCTCTCAACACACATAAGAGCGGTATGTTATACTTCAAGAATATGATATCGATACTAAACTAGCCCAAATTGTTACATGTCAAGGTATTTTTAAATTAGTGGTTGATTCAGTTAATCCACCTGATAAAGAACATGTCTTGCCAAACGAGACATTGTCTAATGAAACACAAATATTTTGTACGCAAACCGTGTGAAATTCATGGTATAATGATATTAAGTTTTACTTGATACATGGAACTACCCCACAACATCTTGACCCCAAAAAGAGAAGAACACTAAGGCTCAAATATGCACCTTTTCAATTAAATAATGATGTGTTTTTCAGAAAATGTTTTGATGGTGTATTGTTACGTTGCCTAAAACAAGAAGAATCTGAACAGGTATTGACTAAATTACACTCTGGTAACGCAGGAGGTCAGTTTGGCGGTGAAAAAACTACTCACAAAGTCTTTAGAGTTGTGTACTATTTTCCCACACTATTTAAATATGCCCATTCCATAGCCCACAAATGCACAATATGTAAAAAGGCTACAAGAAGAGTGAATTAAGTTGCTTTCCCTTTACAGCCTGTTACAATCAATGCACCATTCCAACAATCGGGCTTAGATATCATAGGTCCGATGAAATGAAACTCTTTGCATCATCATAAGTACATTCTCATGAAAAAGGAATACTTTACCAGGTGGTCTGAAGTCACACATCTAAGAGTGGTCAACATGAATTAGGTGATTTCATTCTTAGAATCTCATATCATTATGCGTTTTGGGATACTAGAATGTCTGGTTTTCGACAATGCTTCTTATTTTTCCTCATTGGACATGAATGTTTATGATATATAAAAAGGAATCAAGTTAAAATATTCTTCCATCTATTACCCCTAAGGCAATGGATTGGTTGAATCAACGAATAAAAATTTAATCAAAATCCTAAGAAGAGGAGTGTCAAACAATCATAAAAATTGGCACACGAGCTTGTTTAATGCACTATGGGTTGATAGGCTCACCCCTAAAGTATTCATTCGTAACTCCCCTTTCTTTCTTCTGTATTTAAGAGAAGTTATCCTTCCTCCCAATGTCATGTTACCATCACTTCAACTATTTCAAAAGGTTCAGGAGGAAGAATTCCCCATCCTAGAAAGTTGAATTAACGCTTTACTTAAACTTGAAGAGACCATAACAAAGCCTAAACATAAATTGGATCGTCATCAACAAATTTTTAAACCCTAGTTTGATGAGAGTTCATCCTCCAGTAGAAACTTCAATGTAGGAGACATGGTTCTTAGGTGGGATAAGGCACATGAGGATAAAGGGAAACACACCAAGTTTCAAGATCTGTGGCTCAGATCATTTATAGTTAAAGAAAAAATTGTTCCTAATTATTTTTGTCTCCAAACTCTGGAGGGGAAACAAGATGCTTTTCCAGTAAATGGTCAGGCCCTCAAAAATTACTTTTCTTGATCTACTTGTAAAAAGTTAGTTTGTAAATATTTAGTTTTTGGTGTGTTTTTTTCTTTTCTTTGAGTGAAATTTAAATGTTGTTTTGCTTGTCTTCTGATATTTTATTATGTTGTTCAAAATCAATCATCATGAAGGAATATAGTTTTAAAATATTGTGTTGTCTACTGATTTCCAAGACACCAACGAGAGTTCAAATCTAGTATTAAAAATAAAAAATATACATTAGACCTCATCGTTAAGTTCTAAATATGGTTTCTTCCATTTTTCTTTCCCTTTTCCTTTGTAAATGATTGTTTCAGAAAATTGGTCTAACCGTTGACAATAATGTATGTCTTAAGACTTCTTATGCCATCCCTTGTTCTTAAGGAACTTTATGTATCTACTTCCCCATTTTTTAGACAATCTCTTCTTGGGATATTATTTTCAAATACCATTATTGGATCACCTGTGTTTTCAAAATAAATTTGTACAAGTTTCTAGCTAGAGGTTGGAAGGTCTTTGTTGAAGGAAAATCTCCCTGTGGACAGGTAGATTTCCTCTTGAGAGCTAGACTCTTAACTCTTAAGAAAAAATATGCTTATCATGGTCACTAAATTCCTTTTAGATCTAGATAAACTAATGTATAAGGAGGAAGGAGAAAAGAAGTACCTTTTTACCAGAGTTTGTCCCTGCACAGTCCGATTTGATCTCCAATCTTGAACTCTTCAATAAGCCTTGTAGACAAACACAGATACAACCAACTTCCTACTCTACTGAGATTAGTTTGAAACAGATCTATCTATTAGAGACAAGTTCATGTGAGATTAATCACAAACTAGAAAGAAATAGGCCAAGCATATTCTATTGATGAGAACAACAATGAAGGAAACTTACAACTGTAGATGCGAGTGCAGCAACTTCATGAAGTCCTCCTTGTCTAACCCTTTCTCAAAAGACCCACGATCAGAATGACAATAAATTCACTTATTATTCTCCTCCACTTCACTGTGTATTTCCTATGATATCATAGGTTTCATGCCTCCAATTCCTCCCCTCTTTTCACCATGAGAGGGTCTGCTTATATAGGATTAGAGAGGCCCAACCACTTGAAATATCTTTGGGGTAAGTTGAGGATTTTCCTCCTTCATTTAGGGATCTTCCCTAAGATCATGGATTGACCAAGGATTTGAATCCAACTGCCTTCAGAGATTGAAGATATCTTTTCCTCATTCTTCTCAACAAACCAATTTTTGCCCAGAATAGGTAGTGCTCCCCAAAATGGGGCATCAGAGTGCTATAACGCTCCCTAATAATGCATAGGGGGGAACCAACACTCCTAACAGTAACAACTCTCCTCAAAAAGGGAAAACAGAGCGTCATAATGCTCCCTAAGAGTGTATAGGGGAATGCCAACACTCCTAGCAGTGGTATAGGGGAGCGTTCTCCTCTAAAACTCAATTTTTAGTGGTTCTTTCAAATGGCAAGAGGTTCATAACCCTGTTAACCCATTCCTCTTCTTCCAAATCAAATGTTTGAGGTGTTTCAAGTGTCTTTTCAATGTCTTTATAAGCATGACATAGGAATTATGGCAGTATGCTTTTTTCTGACATTTGTGACACTTGCGACCAAAATGTGACACTTGTGACACTTGTAATGATGACACTTGCGACACTATCGAGGTGAGTAATTTTGATGTGTAACAGTCTCATCATGAGCTGGTCCATTATGACCATGTAGAATCCATGGAAGTGACATTACCATTTATGGTTACCAAGCCAGGATAACAGCCTCCAACTTTATAAATTGAAGGACACGAGGTCTCATCACGAGCTACTTTCTCACTTTTTTGGACCTCTATGGATGAGATTGTTATTAACTGGTCACCGAGCTAGAGATTTGACCTTTAGATAGTTCCTAAAATTTCAAAAGAATCAAAATCAATAATTCCAGGATCGATCTACCATGTGTTCTTAACTACTAGATGGGATAGAAGCATTTGATTGGGTTAAAAGGAAACCCTGTCGAGGCTATGAATGCCTGCTGGAAATAGTGGCCATGCCTATGGTATCAAAGTCCTACTCATAAAATCTCATGATTCATGGGGGGAACTCTTAGGGATAAAACCATTTCTATACAAACCAAATGAGAAAATATCAAAGGAAATTCAATATATGACAAGAAGATTCGTTTAGTCTTCATGATGTCATGTTTTCACCAGGAGAGAGATAACTGCTTCGCTCATCAAGTCACCATTCATTGGTTTCCCAACTAGCATCTTGTTTTTTATTGTCATTTGAAATACAAAATCACTTCTTATACTCACTGCCTAGTATGTCTATATGCATGAGATTGATTGATTTTCTTTTGTACAAAGGTGTGATCGTTTAGTGCCAATCAGTTTTCTTTGAATTTTTATCATTTTCAGGAGAATATGTTTGTGTCACTTATTGATCGTTTTCCTTCTTGAAGTTCATGAATGTAAAGCATGAAATTAAAGCTTCTTTTCGTGCGAATTGTTGATCGAACTCTTGTGACAGTATCCCTTTGCATGGATTAAAGATTATTGTTTGTTTTCTTTAACTAATCTAAGGTCTGAATAAGAAGACCATTGAGCTATGTTTTAATGGAAGGTTTATGAATTATGTTAAAAAACCTAAGTAAGACTCGTTTCCTACAAACTAACCTCAATTTTTAAATGTGTGAGTTTAATCTAAGCCAATTTATGAACTTGAATGTCAAACCTGAACTAAATCTTTGATTAAAACTATTGATAAATCATTGATAAGAATGATAAAGGGTTCATTTAAAAATTTACCTCTCTAAACAATATCCACATAATATTTTTAACACCTACCATTGTCATATCATGACACGATGTTTAGGAATGTTCACTTACCCTATCCTAAACTTTCAACTATCACATGAATTATTAATCTACATGGTGTTAATGTCCTCAAAATCAGGTTAGTAGTTCATGGAAGGGCACGAGGGTTTCATGGGTTTTTTAGTTTCGAACATTTTTGTCCTCTGGTATATAGGAAGTAATCAAAAAATGGAGTGGGAGATAAAGGGAGAGCACCCTCAAACCCTCAATTTTTTTTCTTATCAACATGTATTTTCATTCGGCCTCCTTTTCTATTTATGGGCTTGGTATATTGCGATTATGGCATTTTCCCCTTGATGAAAATTGTTTCTATGTCTTTTGGTTTACCCATGTTGAGTTTATGGATCCCGTAGCGAGGATAGAGATGAATGTCTCACAAAACTTGTTTTCCTATGATGATGGGATGGGTAGGCATACCTGGGTCGATTTGTTAGGTTCTATTCAATCATTTGATGGGTTTAATTTAGAAGTGGCGAGGTCATTTTCCAGGACTTTTGATGGAACCAAATCTAAAATCGGGGATGTTCAGTTATACATCACTGAGGAATTCATTGCTAAGGCAATGGGTCTTCCTCATGAAGGTGACAAGTGTTTTAAAAACATGAAGGTAACTACTATTCCATGGAGGTCTTTATTGGCATCCAAGAAGTCACAATACCACATCACGGGTATTACTTTAGAGCTATTTAACACTAGTTGGAACAATATTTTGTTGGTAATCAATAAATTAATTACCTATGAAGGTCGCTATGGTCTAGTTCTCTATTTTCACATATGGTTGCTTATGGTGTTTCAAGGGTTTAGTTTAAAATTAATCTTCTACTTACTTAGAAGCGTGCAAAAAATGTCGAAATTTTATCAACAACCAAGCCCTAACCCTGAGACCACCTTGTTTCACCATGGCCTAGTTCATATCTTGGTCAAATTTCATCTGGTTAGCATAAGGGACAGTTGGAAAGGTTTTTCTCTAAGAAATGTGCTTCTACCCCAACAAAATGACCCTATCAATTTAACGTAGGATGGTGAAGATCCTTTCTTCCTCGAAGCTTCACCTCATGATTTTCAAATTGGGATTCAGATTCAATATGACACTATCATGTCACTTGATTCCCAAAAAGAGGATTTTCCTATGGCTAGATTTGCGCCCAAAATACATGAGTTTGTGCCTAGGAAACCCTTATAAGGTGTCCTTAGTCATTTGAGAAATCATTCGTTAAGTGTTTTTTATCAGTCACAGTCTATGAAGCTAGTAGTCAATAAGAAACATAAAGAACAGGGTAAACAATATAGGCATTTACAGGAGTTTTGTGAAGTTGAGTTTAAAAATAAAAGGAATGACTACATCCTGTCTAGAATCATAAGGAATAGGCACAAACAAAGGAATGATCCAATTCAAATGATTATGATAGATTATCAAAACTTTGTTGAAAGTACAAGCCCAAACTCTGCAGAGAATAGTCATCCCTAGTATGACTTTGCTTCTAATGTTCCCCTGTTCCTCCAAGTCTGTGAGGGATTTTCAGGAATTTGGGTTGATATAAAGGATAATTTAGTGCAAGAAAAGACCTCAGACTTAGATCGCCAATGATCGCTCCTGAATTTGGAACCTGTGTGTTGTCACACATGTTTAGCATGGGACCAAATATATTATGCAAACTTTCCATATTTTCAAATGTGCCTTAATCAGGTTATGAGGAAGAATAAGGAACTTGAAAGTGAAAATCGAGAGTTGAGGTTTGAAATACAACAAAGTTCTCCTCGGGAATACAAGAAATCCATGACATCTGGAGATATTATTATTAATAAGTCAACAAATGTCAATGTTATTATGAGATCATAGATGCAGAAATCCTCATTTTCCAATGTTTAATTTGGGTAAATAAATATATGTTTTTATTTCTATTTGATTTGTTTGTTAATCATTAGTTGTTGCATTGTTTTTAGACTAGCTACGGAATCAAAGATTTTGTAGCTTGTCTTAATTTAGTCAATGTGATTTTAATTGGATTTTAATTTTATTTCCAGATCTCAAAAGGAATGGGAAGATTTCCTATGTGTTTTTTGGGTAATGAAGACCATGAAGTACTTCTATCTTAAAACTAGGATCTATTTCAAACAACTCAAAATATATTTTTGAATGATTGTTATAACAAACTTTTATAAGTTGTTGTAAACATTATTGTTATAAACTCAAGTTAGTATGTGGTTTTAAAACACTCTATTTTTGGAGATTTACCTCTATCCTGTGGATATGAGAAGTGGATCATTATGATGTTTAAATACTCAGTTAGATAGGATATCAAAGAGGGTGAAAATTTTGGGAGATGGACTCATGGATGTTTTATTGAAGGATATAGAATCGTGCTTTAACCAAGGCTTTTGTCGTGCAAGTTAAAGAGTTCAGTTCATATTATAATATATTGGTGTTATGATTTATATTCTTCAAAGTAATTGATTATGAATTGATTAAAATTATCTTTAGTCTGTTTTATCGATACATGGTTCATTATTATCATCTATACATTAATTCTTTCAATTTTTTAATAGTCCATGATTCCAAATTGTATAGTTTCAGGTGATTGTATTATCTTGATGTAAATCTTGAACTGTATTGAATTTTTTCATATACTCTAAGTTTGCACATATCTATTTTTTCAATGGAAATTTATTTCTTATTGTAAATGGTCATTTATATCCTCACCTGTGAATAACAATACAAAAGTTGTCCTTTCTGTATTATGAATCAGATATGAATTGTCAAAGTGAAGTGACTTTCTCTTGGCATTTCAATAGTATTAGAATTATACAACTATCTGCTATATATTTATTTTAACAGGAAGATTGCAGGAGTAGTTTGGTACGGGAAGACACAACCACAATTTCTCTTTTAACACTAGGCAGTTTTAGGTTAGTAATTTTTCTTCTTTTGTTATCTGATTTGTGAATGTAGATTCACCTTTAAAATGAAATATTTGTTTATCTAAGTCATAACATTATCATCTACATTCACTCTTTTCATTTCTGTTCTTTTCAAAGCTAAAACTAGATTAGTAATTAATCTTAGCTCTATTTACATTTTTCCTAAGATTTGGTTCTCTTTTATAAACTTACTTTCCAAGATTTTTTTGCAAATATTGCAATATGTACATTTGTACACTTTGGATATATAGAACAGAAATGTACATAGTAGATAATTAGGTTATTTATTTTATTTATTTTATTTTTATATTTTAGATTATATCCCTTTACCATCCAAGAGAGACGTAAAACTCGTTAAGGTGAGTCATCCCAAATGACTTAGGTTATGTAGACAAATTCAAAGCAGACTTTCCCTCACATTTGACCATTTGTTCACATATGTTTGTCAACGGATCCCCAACATCAAGTAGTCAGTTAGGAGGATACAATCCTAGCATGAGAATGGTGAATTAAGACACCACCATGAGGCTAATCATTTTCCATGGAATAGGTAATGACAATGTAGAGAAACATTGGTTTATGTGTGAGGTGATATGGTCTATGAAGAGGATCATATATAAGAAATATAAGATTGAATAGATGGAAACCACTTTTAGCGATAGATCCTTGACGTGTTACATCAAGTACAAGGTGATTGTGCTAGCCAAAAATAAGACGTCCATGATAGAAATTAAGAGATATCCTCTTAAGGAGTTTCAAAATCCTAAGTTCAAATCTCAATCCATTATAGAGATTAAGGAGATCAAGTAGAAACTGAGAGAGACTGCATAGGATTATCACCAATAGTTCAATATCTTGTTGGACAAAATGATGTTCTAGATCCAAGACATGCAACATAGAGAATGGTCCATTACGTGGTTTCTTCCCCATATACGAGTTCCTCTTATGAAATAGAAGGTGAATAATTAGGAAGAGGTGGTGGAGATTGTAATGCACCTAGAGGATACACCAGGAGGAGATAAAACATTGGAAGGTTTGGCAAAGGTGGAATCCCATCTCATCAACCTAATGATGCAGTTGTAAGATATGGAAAAGGAAAAGGCGGTGCATGAGCATATATAGTGTACAACGTTTTGATCAAAAGGTCACCACGGGGATTAATTTCCTACATTGGAAAATTACATGGAAATGAGTGCACCAAATCCATTTTTGATTGGGCCATAGATGACATGGTATGAGATTTGTAGATAGTGGGGACAAATTCCACCCCACTTCCCAATAGTGGAAAAGTGTCAAAAAAATCAGCATACTTAGTTCTGTGATTTCTGCAAATCCATAGGAAACAATGTGAACAATTTTTGGTCACTTCAATTGATGCAGGATCAAACCCATGATGTTTTTCATGTTCAGGAAGAGAAGAATGGTGGTGACAGCGGAGGAAATAATAAAAGTGGATATCAAGGAGGTCCCAGAGGTGGATATGGACGAGGTCAAGAAGGAGGATATGGAGGGGTAGGAGGAAGACTCCCCACTTGTTTTAACTGCGGTGAGATAGGTCATGCATCAATATTTTGTACCAAACCGTGTGATCTCTATCGATGTTGTTATAGTACTCAGCATGTCACAAATGATTTTCCTGACTTATTAAAAAGGTGAGAAGAAAAGAAGGTACAATGCAACATGGTGACTTTAGAGCCACATGTGAATCAAAATAAGGATGAAGAAGTTGGCGTGCAATTGATAACCCAATGTGGAGAAATGACAGGAATGGAATTTGATCATGGAGAAATATCAAGGCAAATAATGGAGTGGGTGATAAGAAAGGGAGTGTTGCCTCCTCCTAAGTTTGATGTTGCACAACATAAGAAATTTCTACACGATGAGTGGAGGGACCTATAGGAATAATGATTGGGAGAAGAGATATAGTGCACGACACAAAGGTTGCTTAAAACTCCTATCTCTGTGAGGAAGTACAACATGTGACACACAGGTCGCTAGAAGAAGGCCAAGCCTGTGAAGAGTTATAGAATTCTACACATAGGTATTTGGAAGAATATTTTATGCACAAGAATATAAAATGCATGAAAAAAAGGTTATTGGAAGAAGATCATAGGAAAGAAGAATTACAATGATCCAAACAAAGGGAAATAGAGGAGAACATGCATGAAGAGTTGAAGCAAATAGTGTGAGAAGAAGCACTATGTGACATGGGTCATGCAGTACAAACTGAAGACTTGATAAGTAACTTCTTTCACTATTGTTTGAATTTGCAGTGATCCTAATGCTGGGAGAAAATTGATGTATAGGTTAGTGACCTGTGTGGGGGAAGAAGGGAAGACTATTACTTT
The DNA here is from genome assembly GCA_000966675.3 of Picea glauca. Lineage (NCBI taxonomy): Eukaryota > Viridiplantae > Streptophyta > Pinopsida > Pinales > Pinaceae > Picea > Picea glauca. The sequence continues at coordinate 506,490 of JZKD02S0994486.1, forward strand.
ATCAACCCCCTTACCAGAAAGCGATGTGTGTCAGGTCAATAAAACAAAGTGACCGGGAAGAGAGTTCAATATGATGGATGGAATTAGAAGATATGAAATGGATGGTGTCATATTGGAATTGGGATCCAATTTGTGCATATCTATTAGGAAAACCTAAGATTTGATGGGTAAATCGACCTTTGTAATGTTAGAAAAAATAGGATCACGAATCAATAAAATAAAATAAATGTGGAAGTAAAACACAAAATATACACAAGAAAATGGAGACATAGATATATGTGGTTCACCCAATGTGGGCTACTTCCACAAGAGAAATTGTTAGGTCCTTCCCTTTTATTATCCAACAAAATGAAGGAATACAACCTACAACACACCCATTGTAACTTCCTCTTCTTTCCCTCATAGTATCCTCTCTTAGAATACAATACTTTCATTGCTACATATCTGCAATACAATTCCCTCATAAAAGAGCATTTCCTTCTAGGAAAAAAAAACCCTAACATAACTTCTACCATCAGATCTGGGACCTTATAATGAATGGTCCAAATTTACTATGAAATTATAATATACATTTACAAGGTAATTTTTCCTTCGCTTTCCCCTGGATCCCCCATCAGGAGGGATGATCCCCCCATGCAACCCCCCCACATGGAGGGGTGTACAGTCTTCATGGGGTATAAACATGGCTGAAAACAAAAACCTTTGAATCAGGAATATAATCAGGCATCACAACCAACAATCTCCCACTTGGAGACTGATCACAACAACTCCAGTGTTGTTGTATCTACTAGATTATCATCCTTCTTGGACCTAGAAAATTTCTCATCTTCACCTTCATTCTTGAAGACCAACTGAAACTAAGAAGGAAATCAATTTCTCCCTCGTTATTCCCTTTGTTAACATGTGTGCAATATTCTAGCTAGTTTATATCTTTTCCAAATTTAGATATCCATATTCCAAGATAGATTGTATTGAATGGTACCTGAGCTATATATTATTAGTATTCAAATGGAAGGATGATCTATTTGCAACATGAATGCAACTCTCATTGTTACAGTACAACCTGTTATTCTCTTGCTTATTTCCCAATTCCTCCATAATGTTAAGCCCTAAATAGTGGCACATTAGCCCTTAATTGGGGCATATTACATTAGTAATTTTATTTTATTTATGTCGGCTTGGGTCCATTAGTTGTAATTGTACCTCCTAGTATCCTATATATACCAAGGAGACATCTTCATTTGGGATCATCTTGTATTTGGACATTTATGTGGTGTATAAGGAGGTTTCCCCCTCGAAGAGGATTATTGTCTGAATTTATCTCTTTTTCAAGGCGTTGAGTACTTATTCAGAGGTTTTCCTATTCTATATTGATATTTGGTTCTAAACATTTGGTATTAGAGCTCAAGGTATTTGGGTTTCGCTGCTACATCTAAGACACCTTGGAATTTTTTCTATAATTTATTTTCTACGACATTTCAGAAGGAACCCCTTGGATGATATTTAGTAGATGGATGAAGGTACGTTGGGTTACAATTTAATCTCCATAAGCCTTAAACTTTCAGATATATAGCCTGTATAAGATAGGGTTCAAGAATCATCTTGAATTGAGCCATCGCGAAATTTTCGCTAAAAAACAATTTCTGTAACGTTTCAGACTCTGAAATCTATAGGATATTCACATAAATTATTAAATTATTTGTGATAAAATATTCAACGTCTAGGTCATATTACATTTGTAGATACACCCTGTGGAAGATAGGTTATATGACTAGTCTTATTGACTAGTCTCAAGTAGGCGTTCTAGGTAAAACAATCATAACTTGTTCCTAGAGTATCCAAATTGAGTGAGACCAATTGAATTGGATAGTGGACAGTCTATAGTATTTCAGGTACAATTTTCAAAATTTTATATCATTTTTTTTGTGTGGGGCACGTTATACAAGTGATATCTCCTGGAAAGTTAAAAAATAAGCAAGTTGTGGGGAAGTGACCATAAATTTCACTTGGCACATCCAATTGTTAATAACCAAATATCAATATAACATAAAAAAAACCTTAGAATAAGTACTCAACGCCTTGAAAAAGAGATAAATTCAGAGAATAATCCTCTTCGAGGGGGAAACCTCGTTATACCCACATAAATGTCCAAATACAATATGATTCCAAATGACAATGTCTCCTTGGTATATATAGGAGACTAGGAGGTACAATTACAACTAATGGGCCCAAGCCGACATAAATAAAGTAACATTACTAATTTAGTATGCCTCAATTAAGGGGTAATGTGCCACTATTTAGGGCTTAGCATGCCTCTCCCCTTGAGATAAGTATTTTCTGCAATGCTTGAGTAAATTTGTATGCTTCTGTATAAAAGACTTGTCTTCCCAAGTGGAATATTCATTCGATAGTTTCCTCCATTTAATGAGATACTCTGAAATGGATCTATTCCTCAGTTGGAGAATTCTTGTGTCAGTGATGGGTTCAGGCTCCAATATGATTGTTCCTCCCTCGTCAAGTTCTGGAAATGTAGTTTGAACTAGGATCTTGTCACCTATAACCTTCTTTAAGCATGAAACATGCAAAACTGGGTGTGCTCGTGAATATGCGGGCAACTCCAATTTCTATGCCATAGTACCAATCATTTGAAACAACTTACTAGGGCCATAGTACTTTGGTGATAATTTATTATCCTTCTTGTCTTGGTTGAGGGACATCTGTTTGTATGGTTGTAGTCTTAAAAACACCCAATCCCCTACTTCAAAACTTCTTTCACTACGATGTTGATATGCTTGTTGTTTCATGCGATTATGTGCCATGATCAGGTTCTCCTTTAAGATTTGGAGAACTTGCTGTTGATGCTTGATGTGATCTTTCACTGCTTGAAACATATATTTTTCTTTTAGATAAGAAGTGATGGAAGGAGGGTGGTATCCATAGAGTGCCATAAATGGTGTCATTTTTGTTGCAGTATGAAAGGAAGTGTTATACCACCATTGTGCCAAGGGTAACCATTTGAACCATTGTGTTTGTTTATCATAGAAAAATCAATGAAGGTATCCTTCTAGACATTTGTTCACTATATTGGTCTGCCCATGAGATTGAGAATGATAGGATGAGCTATGAGCCAATTGAGTACCCAAACAAGAAAATAATTATGTCCAAAAATTTCCATTGAAGATGGGATCTCTATCACTTACAATAATATTTGGGCTTCCATGTATCTTTTGAATTGTCTCCATGAATGCGGTGGCAACTGTTTTCACTTTGAAGGGATGAGAGAGTGCACAAATTTGTGCGTACATGGTCAGTATATCAACAATCACCATGATGACACTCTTTCCTTCAGAGTTCGATAACCCTGTGATGAAATGCATGGAAACCTCCTCCTAGTGCTAACTTTGGATGTATAATGGTTGTAAAAGACCTGGGATCTTAATTGTTTCCACCTTCTTTTGTTGGCAAACCAAAAATTCTGTCGCAAACCTTTGAACATCAATTTTAAGGCCATCCCAAAAAAATTCCTTCTTGACCCTATGGTAGGTTTTCAAAAATCCTGAGTGCCCTCCTATCAGAGAGGTGTACAATTCCAATAGTACCTTTTGTTTGAGTTGAGGGTTCTTACATAAATATAAGCAATATTTTTACCATAGTGAATCATTTTTCCATGTAAATGTGTGTGATGCACTAGAATCCTGCTACAACCTTTGAATGAGAGTCCACAGATTTTCGCCATTCCTCCATTCATCACTTGCTTCTATTATCCAATCAGGTTGTATTATCGAGATAGCATGGAGAAAGGCCTCAACATCTTCATCCTTTATTGAGAGTGCATCTGCCACAAAATTTTTCTTCCCTTTTTTATAGACGACTTCAAAATCATAACCCAATATCTTGGTCACCCATTTTTGTTGTTCTTTTGAAGATAGTATTTGTTCCAAGAAGTATTTAAGACTGTCATGATCTTTTTTGACCTTGAAGTTCCTACCTATTAGGTAAGGGCACCATTTCTTCAATGCACATAGTATTTCCATCATTTCCTTCTCATAAATGGGTTTGTGTAAGTCCTTTCCCTTGAGTGGCCGACTTTTAAAATCCAGAGTCCTTCCTTCTTTCATTAGGACAACACCAATTCCATTTCATGAGGCATCACATTCCACAATAAATGTTTTTGTGAAGTCTGGAGTGGTCAAGATAGGAGCTTTTCACATCACCTCTTTAATTTGTTCAAAATCTTTAGTTTCCCCTAGAGCCCATGAAAATGCATCCTTCTTAGTTATTTTCATTAAATGTTCTGCTATTTTTCCATAGTGTCGAACAAACTTGTGAGAGTAACCTGTCAAACCCAAAAATCCTCTAAGATTCTTCAATTTTTTTGGAATCGGCTAGTCCATCATGGAATTAATCTTGTTAGGTTCTACCTTGACACCTTCATGAGATACAAGATGACCCAAATACTCTACCTCCTTCACCCTAAAGAAACATTTGGATAGTTTGGCATATAGTTGTGTCTCCTTTAGTAGTTGTGGCACATTGTCAACATGTCGCACATGATCCTCCCAAGACTTGTTATAGATTAGTATATCATCAAAACATACTAACACAAATTTTCAAAGGAAGGGCTTGAAAATGAAATTCATCAACCCTTGGAATGTGGAAGGTGCATTTGTAAGGCCAAAAGGCATGACCAAAAATTCATAATGGCCTTC
>JZKD02S0994486.1:511248-553293 GCA_000966675.3 Picea glauca
CTTGGAATGTGGAAGGTGCATTTGTAAGGCCAAAAGGCATGACCAAAAATTCATAATGGCCTTCATGAGTTCAGAATGTTGTTTTTGGGATATCTTCTTCCTTCATTCTAATCTATTGATACCTTGAACGAAGATCCAACTTTGTGAAATAGATTTCCCCATGTAGTTCATCTAACAATTCATTAATGACAGGAATGGGAAAATTATCTTTAATAGTGATCTTCTTGAGCTCTCTATAATATGGACACATAATCCATGATCCATCTTTCTTGAGTACCATTACCACCGGTGCAGAGTAAGAACTTTGGCTAGGTCTAATAATGCTAGCCTCTAACATTTTTTCAACCATACGCTCAATTTCACTCTTTTGGTCATAAGGGTATTTGTACAGCCTGATGTTAGTAGGAAAAGTCCCATGAATTAGGTGAATAGCATGATCATGATTTCTAGTGGGTGGAAGACCTTTGGGAATATCTTAAAATACTTTGGAATGCTTATCAATGATCCCTTGGATATCTATGGGAATATATTGCATTAGATGTTTGAAAATCTAGTGAGGATAGTTGTGCAATTACACCTTGATGCTTCTTTCTCGATAATTTTTCCATGCCATTAGAGATTATCATCTTACTGGGTTTCGTTGTGATACCTCTTAACTAAATTTATTTTCCTTCCAATGAAATTTTCATGAAAAGTTCTTGAAAATTAAAAGCCATTTTTCCTAATGATTGTAACTATTGGATTCCTAGTACAAAATCAACACCACCCATGGGTATAGAAATCATTGGACTATTCAGTACATATTCTCCCATAGTAAGATTGATCCTATTGCATTTTCCTAAGTAATTGATAATTCCTCCATATTCAATAATTACTTGAAACTTTGGCATTGGATATACAAAGCAATTGAGAGCTTTGGCTAATTTATAGTGAATGAAATTCTGAGTACTACCAGAATAAATCATGACTATTACCCTTTTCTTTTTGATATGTCCTTGGATCTTGAGTGTTTGAGGAGTTCTAATTCAAACCAATGAATGACACGATATCGTGGGAGTCAACTCTTCAAAAGAAATTGCTTCTACATTTTCATCTTGAGATGGTTCTTTTTCTTGTTCTTGTTCTTATTCTTGTTCCTCTTCACAATCTATGTAGAATACATTCTTCTCACCACACTTATGTCCTTTACTGTACTTGCTGTCACAATTCAAGTATGAACCTTTTTCTTTTCTTTCTTCCAATTGTTGAGGTGTCAACCTTGTAGGTTGAGGTGTTTTAGAAGAAGGAGAATTATTCTCTCGATAGATGTTAGGAGTGGTCCTTCTAGTAGCCATAGCCATATTTATACTTCCAACATTTCTTGCCACCCATATTTATACTTTCAAAAGTGTTTTTTGTAACCCAATTCGATTTTGGCCATGAGTAGAAGTACCTCTCAAACACCTAAGAATCCACTTTACTGCCTCCCAATGTTATTTACCTGGATTGTTCATATACCTACTCATAACTCCCATTGCATGTGAAATATTTGGTCTTGTGCAAACCATCACATACATAAAGTTGCCAACTACTGATGAATAAGCGACCATAGACATGTATTTTATCTCCTCATGTGTCTTGGGACATGTTTCTTTGGTTAATTTGAAATGGTTTGCCAAAGGTTGACTAAATCATTTTTCATTGTGCATTCTAAACTTCTCCAACACCTTCTCTATGTGCTCACACTGAGACAATGTCAATTTATGACTTTTCCTATCTCTTGTTATTCTCATACAAAGAATTTTCTTTGCAGCACCCAAATCTGTCATCACAAATTAATTAGCTAATTTATTCTTGAGAACATTTATATCCTACATATTAGACCCTGCAACAAGCATTCCATATACATACAATGGCAAGATAATATAGCTTCCATTTTCTATCCTTTTAAAATAAAGACAGTGATCAAAATGACATCTATTATAACCTTGTTCTATCATGAACCTGTCAAACTTCAAATACCACTGCCTTGGATCTTGTTTTATTCCATCCAAGCTCTTATTCAAAATGCATACCAAATTTTATTTCCCTTTGACCTCATACCCCTATGGATGCTACATATAAATATCTTCATCCAAATCCCCATGGATACAAGATATTTTTACATATAATTGTTCAAGATGCAAATATTCTACTTCCACGAGACTTAAAATAGTCTCAATTGAATTCATCTTAACAATAGGAGTAAACATTTCATCAAAATATATACCTTTCTTTTGTGAAAACCCCCTTACAACAAGTCTATCCTTGTACAACTGTTTTCCTCCATCTTCTTCGTTGAACTTGTAAACCCATTTATTTTTCAATGCTCTTTTTCCTGTAGGAAACTAAACAAAGTCCCAAGTATGGTTATTTACCAAGGAATATGTTTCCTCTTTCATTCCTTTCTCCCACTTGTTTTTAGTTTCTACCTGCATTACCTCTTCATAACATTATGGTTCACCATAATCATTCAACAATAAATAATACAATGAAGGAGAGTATCGTTCAGGAGGTATACTTAACTTGGTAGATATTCTAACAAGACTTGTAGGAGTTTGAGGTACCTACTGCTCCTGTTGTTGTACATTTTTATTTTCTGGTACCTTTGGAATTTCTTTTTCAGTGATCTTATCAAGCACTGTGTATTCTATTTTTTCTTTTTCCTATTTCTTTCCCTACAAGTGATCTTTGTACATGGCCTTCTCATTAAATATGACATCTCTACTCCTAATGATTTTGTAATTTTCATAATCCCATAAGAGATAACCAAAATCATTAACACCGTATCCAATAAATATACACTTCTTGGATTTTTCCTCAAGATTTGTTCTATTTTCTTTATCAATATGGACAAATGCTTCACAATCAAAAGTATTCAAAAATGAATAGTTTACCTTTTTACCTATCCATGCATATGGAATTACACCATCCAAAGAGATTAAAGGTCCTATGTTTATTAAGTAAAGAAAATTATTTACAACATCTTCCCAAAACTGTAAGGGAAACCCAACATGCAATCTCATACTCCTTGCACGCTCCATGATTGTCCTGTTCATCCTTTTTGACACACCATTTTCTCGTTGTGTTCTTGGAACTGTTTTCTCTCTACGAACCCCATGGTATGAATAGTAATCATCCAACTCCTTGTTGAAATATTCACCTCCATTTTCTAATATGAGACACTTCAACCTTTTTCATGTCTCATTCTCAACTAAAGCTTTCCATTTCTTAAAAGTATCAAAAACATCATATTTTGTCAAATGCAATAAACCCAAGTTTTTCTAGTTGCATCATCAATAAAAGTAACATAATAATGAGATACACCAAGAGATGATACCAAATTTTTTCCCCACACATTTGTATGCACATGATTTAACCTTTCACTCTTATTTTCTTTTCCGACTCTAAGAAATTTGACTCTCTTCTATTTTCCATAAACCCAGTGCTCACAGAAATCCAAATCAATTTGGTTAAGATATGGAAACAAATTTCTTTTGTGAAGTATATGCATAACCTTATCACTCATGTGTCCAAGCCTATGATGCCACAATGTTGTATCCACTCTTGTAGAATCTAAAGATATAGAATATTCAATATTATCAGTACATAAATACAATGTACCTACCTTCTCTCCTTTTCCTATCACCAGTGATCCTTTGGTGACCTTCCAGACCTTATCTATAAATATGGATATACAACCTTCACTTTCCAACTACCATGTTGAAATTATTTTTTTCCTTCGATCTAGAACATATCTTACCTCTTTCAAAAACCATTGGTTTCCATTCCTTTCCTTTACTTTTACCTTTCCCATTCCAACAATTTTGCATAGTGCATCATCACCCAAATGAACTTGTCCAAAATCACCTTGAACATAATCTAGAAAATGTTTCCTATGGGGTGTGTCATGAAATGAAGCCTCTAAATATACTACCCAAGATTCATAAATATTATCTACAAAAAGAATCAAAGCATATTGTAACACATCACCTTTTACATTTTCTTCTTGACTTTTCTCTTGTTGTCCATCTCTTTGTTTCTTTGGAGCTCTGGAGTCTTTCTTGAGATGTCCTTTCTTCCCACGATTCCATCACTCTATCTTTCCCATTATCGATTTGAATCTTCCCTTCCTAGAATTCCCCTGGTTACCTGAGCCCTTTTCTCTATCATTTTTTATTCCCATGTTCTCCATAATTAACACATTACCTGATGTCTCACCTGTTCTTTTCCATCACATTTACTCACTAGGGATAACACCAACAACATCATCAATTTTTAAAGTGTTTTGAACCAGAGACAGATTTACTTACAACCATGACCAAGCCATTCAATCTTTCTGGCAATGAGCACAAGATTAGAACATTCCCATCCTCATCATCAAAGTCCACTTTTACAGAACTTATCTTATTAGTAACCATATTAAATTTATTTAAATGATCTACAACAAGCCCACCTTCTGAAATATTCATATTATACAATCTCTTCATTAGAAAAACCTTATTATACACCGAGGGTTTTTCATATAGTTTAGCCAGTGCATCCATAAACTCCTTCGTTGTATTTTCGTTCGAAATATTGAAAGCCAATAACACTGACAATATCAACCGTATCGTTTCTAGTGCCTTTCTGTCAATAACCTCCCATTCTTCATCCTTCATGGTCATCAAATTATTTGCTATTCCACCCAATATTAGGAATAGATCCTTTTGATATAAATAATCTACCATATGCATCTTCCATGACTCATATTCTTTGTCATTAAATTTGTGGATCCTAAACATTCCATGTTCCATTATTTCTCCCACTCAAACTAGGAACACTCTTTTCCTATGAGTTACCTTTCACTTGGATATCAATTTTTAGAAAAAACAGGATCTCAGAACAATAAAATAAAACAAATGAAAAAATAAAACACAAAAGATACACAATACAATAGAGTCACATATATACGTGGTTCACCCAGTGTGGGCTACGTTCACTAGAGAAAATTCCAGGTCCTTCCCTTTTATTATCCAACAAAATGAAGGGATACAACCTACAACACACCAACTGTAAATTCATCTTTTTTCTCTCACAGTCTCCTCCCTCAGAATACAATATTGACAATGATACACAGTTGTAATACAATTCCCTCATAAAACAAAGTTTCCTTCTATTGAAAAAAAACATTAACATAACTTCTACCGCCATATATGTGACCTTATAATGAACGATCCATATTTACTATGAGATTATAATAGACATTTAGAAGGTAATTTTTCATTTCGGGGCTTCAACCCCGAACCCCCGTCGAGGGCCCACTTGCCCTAGGACCCCGCAAGGGGGGAAATCCCTCCCTACAACCTCCCCCCCATGTGGATGGGTGTACAGTCTTCATGGGGTATAAACATCACTAAAAACAAATACCTTTGAATCAAGAAGATAATTAGGCTCCACAACCAATAGGTATGGTCTCCCATTTATCTTCATTTGGAGAATCAATAAAAGATCTATCCTATATGCTGGTTGGAGCAAGTTGAAGTGAACATAGAAGAGGTAAAGAATAATGCATATTTTAAGTGACTGATATCATGTATAATTGAGATTCGTACCCCACACTACTTGGAATTGAACGGGTCTTTGAAAAAAATGTTGTATTAAATATGAAGAAGTGGAAAATATTGTTTGCGATAGACACCTTGTGCATGATTTCACCATTATATCCAAATGAAGGTGATAGATAGAATGATCCCATTAATGAGGTTGCGCAGAGCTCTACCATTGAAAATATCTACTACATTATGGGGCATAAGGAATATTACATGAATCCCATAGAAGTTGGGGAGCTAAGTTGGAGAGGTGTGAAGTCCTCTGATACTGATTCATAAGATGGCATTGCAAGGTGGTATCATAATATATATGAGTTCTCTACATGGATATTTTCATGGATAATGAAATAAGTGCAATGGATTGACTCTGAAATATGTGATATCTCGAGGTTTAATGGGATGAGGCTGAAGGAAGAATTATTAGTACATATGGAGAATACCATTCTAGAAGATCGAAGGGTTAAATTTATGGATGTTGTAGTATGATGAAAACCTATAGTCTTATGGGAGACACACCATGTAAATATATGACTCAGTGCAGGTGGTCGAATTTATAAAGGTCAGATTCCAACCCATTTCTAACTTTGAATTGGAAAATTGGTATAAGGGTGCTTAACATCCTCAAGATATTTTATCTACTGTGAATGAAATTGTATTACCAACAATATCCCTCATACCCATTGCATCCACCATATCATCCCTACTATGGATATGGTTCCAAGGAGTTGGTACATTCAAGAGGAACTCATGAGGTAGACACTAGATTGGGTTCATGTAAGTGAAAATTTTTATTCAATGTTAATCTTCACAGTTGAATCTTCTTCCTAGAAGGAGGCACTAATATGGATATGAAACAATATCTTCCGACATCAACAAAAGGAGGCCAAACCAAAAATTGTTTGCTCATATAATCAACCACTGGTAAAATTAAAGGAGGTCATGCATTGATAGAAATTTGAAGTTGATGATGTTGATGAAGATGACCCAAGAGGCATGAAAATAAAGTAAATGGAGGGAGAGAACATTGTGGAAGGAAAAATGGAAGAGATGGTTTCATCAAACTATGGTTGTCCAATTTAGAAAAAGAAGCATAATATCGGTACTAAGGAAGCACCAAAAATGGATATCATTGAAGACTATTGGGACAAGGAGATTGTCACCAAATTGGTAGATCTGCCAAAGGAACATGATGATTTGTTCCCTCAAATATTCTCATAGATGAAGGACATCAGCAGTTCCCTTGGGGTCATGAAAATTGAGCTCAATCCAGATTATAAACTTGTTAAGAGAAGGCCCTACCGCTTGAACCCCAAATACAAGGAAAAAGTGCACAAGGAGTTGGATCGAATGTTATATGTTGGGATCATTGTTCCCATGGAGGAGTCATATTGTACTAGTCCAATGGTGGTGCAACAAAATAAAATAAGAGACATTCAAATTTGTGTTGACTTGCAAAGCCTTAATGTCATCTACACGCACGATCCATTCCATGTTGATTTTAGCGATGAGGACTTGGAAAATTTCAGAGGATGTGAGGAATATTCCTTTACAGATGGGTTTTGGGGATATCATCAAGTTCATATCACTGAGGAATATCAAGCCAAGACCATATTTTTGATGGAGTGGGGATCGTTTTCTTTTACATTCATGCCTTTTAGGCTGAAAAATGCACCCATGGTATTTTCTAGGATAATGGTTACAACATTCAAATAATTTATCCACTGGTTTTTTTAGGTCTACTTGGATGATTGGACAGTATTTAGTTTGCTCGAAAATCACATGCAATCCCTCTTCTTAATGTTGTACAGATGTCACCAGCTCCATATTTCACTAAAATTAAAGAAGTGCATCATCTCTACATCATTTGGGATGTTGTTCAGGCATTTCATTTGCAAGGATGGATTGCTAGTAAACCAACAAAAAAACACCTCCATACTGGATATGGTGGAACCCACTTCGGTCTGTAAGTTATGCGCCACCTTGGGTCATACAAGATATTATCCTAGAGAATATACTATTAAAGGACACAAAGTACATTTGGACACACAAATATAAGGACACATTGGATACCCTAAAGGAGAAACTAGTTACTTAGGTTATTTTGGTCTTCCCAACTGGTCCAGGATGTTTCATGTTCATGTAGATGCTTCGTCCATTTCACTGAGGGATATTATTGCATAATCACATGAATGGCATATTGATAATCTAGTTTATCATTGTATTTCATAAGCTTGAAAATTATGCATCATAGTGTTTAGAGAGGAAGAAGTGTGGAGGGAAATTGTAGCAGTAGAAGGTGGAAACCTCAACAAAATATCAAATGAGCGAGTTTTCTGCAAAATTTGAGAGGGATTTCTAATTGGCTTCATGACTTTCTACTAGCAAAGTTTCTAGGAGTGCATGGTACGTGGACAGTGGTGCATCTTTCCATATGAAATAATCAATGGAGTTGTTTACAAGTCTAATGGAGAGAGACTCATGAGTAAATGTGGACTTTTTTAAGGATTCCAAGTACATAGTAAAAGGAGTTCGGAAATTTTTGTTTTATCTAGAGTTAGGTATGTCATTATGAGTGAAGAAAATTATGTATGTTCTAGGGCTCATGAAGAATAGTTTTTCAGTCTCATTCATGGAATATAAGGGTTTTTCTATGGAGTTCCAGAAAGGGAAAGAACTCACCAAGATGAACGGATCTAGCCCTCACACTCTCAAGTAATTGGGGTTATAGAGGAAAATTTGTGCTCATTACAAGGTGAAACTATTTGATTCTTGGTTCATAGCAGTTACAAACTATATGAGTTGTGGCATAGGAGGATGGAGCACCTGCATTACAAGGCATTGCATATTCTGAGAGATATTTTCATTGGTCTTCCATATTTTAGTACTAAGTAAAGGGTGTGTAAAGGGTGTGCACTTGGAAATCATGCCAAGGATGATTTTATAACTAATGAGTCTAGGTCCAATGAGGTTTAGATATGATACACTCTAATGTAAGTGGGATGATGTCAATATAATAAGTACACGTAGGCATGTACTATGCGTATTTTATTTATGATTTCTATACGAATACATGGACCTACTTCATGAAGACCAAGGATGATTACTTCAGTCAGTTTTGGGAGTTCAATATTCTTGTGGAGAACCAAACAAGAAAGAATATCAATGTCCTAAGATTAGACAATGGGGATAATTAAGCCTCTAATTAATTTAAGAAATATTTCAAGTAGGTAGGCATTAAGAGGGAATTGAGACTCTGATACAATCCACAGTAGAATGGGGTGGAAGAGAGAAATAATTGGTGCATCATAGAGGATTCCAAGGCTATGATTCATGATGAGGATCTTCCCATGTTTCTTTGGCCAAAGTTATGTAATAGAAAAAAGAATTTTAGAATAGGAGTCATCATAGGATATTGGGGGATAAGAGTCCAAAAGAAGCATTTGATGGGTTAAAGCAAGAAGTAGGGAATTTATGCATCTTTGGTTGTCCAATCTACATATAGGAATATAAGGAGAAAAGGACTAAGGCTACATTTTGGGGGAATAGAGGGACTTTAGATGGTTACATGATTTTCATTCCATCATAGCAGATGACTATGGTGAAATGATATGTGAATTTAAAGGAGTACATTGCATCTATAAAGTTGCATTAGACACTACCAAATACCTCTGAATCGGGAAGATAATTAGGCTCCACAACCACCATGTATGGTCTCCCATTCAACCTCATTTGGAGAATCAATACAACATCTATCTTATATGTTGGTTGGATCAAGTTGAATTTAACATATAAGGGGTGAAGAATAATGCATATTTTAAGTGATTGATATCATGTATAACTAAGATCCGTACCCCACACTACTTGGAATTGAATGGGTCTTTGAAAACAATGTTGTATTAAATATGAAGAACAGGAAAATATCATTTGAGATAGAAACCTTGCTAATATAGACACCACATGCATGATTTCACCATTATATCCAAATGAAGGTGATATGTAGAATGATCCCATTAATGAGGATGCATAGAGCTCTGCCATTGAAAATATCTACTACATTATGGGGCGTAAGGAATATTACATGAATCCCATGGAAGTTGGGGATCTGAGTTGGAGAAGTGTGAAGTCCTCTAATATTGATTCATAGGATGCCATGGCAAGGTAGCAACATAATCTATATGAAATCTCTACATGGATATTTTCACGGATAATGAAATAAGTGCGATGGATTGACTCTTAAATATGTGATAACCCGAGGTTTGATGGGATGGGTCCGATGGAAGAATTCTTAGAACATATTAAGAATACCATTATACAAGATCGAAGGGTTCAATTTATGGATCTTTTTGTACAAGGAAAACCTATAGGCTGGTGGGAGACACACCACGTATATATATAGGACTGGGTGTTGGTGGTCGAATTTATAAAGGTTAGATTCTGACCCATTTCTAATTTTGAATTGGCCAATTGGTATAAGTGTAATTAATATCCTCAAGAGAATATTATCTACTATGAATGAAATTGTATTACCAAGAATATCCCTCATACCCAATGCGTCCAACATCTTTTCCATACTATGGATATGGTTCGAAGGAGTTGGTACATTCAAGAGGAACTGAGGAGGCAGACACTAGATTGGGTTCATGTAAATGAAAATTTTTATTCAATGTTAATATTCACAGCTGAAGCTTCTGCCTAGAAGGAGGCACAAATATGGATTAAAAACTGTATCTTCCACCATCAACAAAAGGAGGCGAAACCAAAAATTGTCTGCTCATATAATCAACCACTGGTAAAATTAAAAGAGGTCCTTCCTTACTGTAAATTTGAAGTTGATGATGTTGATGAAGATGACCCAAGAGGAATGCAAATAAAGGAAATGGAGGGAGAGAACACTTTGGAAGGAAAAATGGAAGAGATGGTTGCATCGGACTATGGTTGTCCAATTTAGAAAAAGAAGCATAATATCGATACTAAGGAAGCACCAAAAATGGCTATCATTGAAGACTATTGGGACAAAGAGACTGTCACCAAATTGGTAGATCTGCCAAAGTAACATGAGGATTTTTTCCCTCAAATCTTCTCACAGATGAAGGAGATCACCAGTTCCCTTGGTTTCATGAAAATTTAGCTCAATCTAGATTCTAAACTTGTTAAGAGAAGGCCCTACTTCTTGAACCCCAAATACACATGGAGAATACCATTCTAGAATATCGAAGGGTTCAATTTATGGATGTTTTAGTACGAGGAAAAAATATAGGCTAGTGGGAGACAGACCACGTAGATATATAGGACTGGGTGTAGGTGGTTGAATTTATAAAGGTCAGATTCTGACGCATTTCTAATTTTGAATTGGCCAATTGGTGTAAGGGTACTTAATATCATCAAGAGAATATTCTCTATTGTGAATGAAATTGTATTAAGAATAATATCCCTCATACCCAATGTGTTCACCATCTCATCCATACTATGGATATGGTTCCAAGGAGTTAGTACATTTAAGAGGAACTGAGGAGGAACACACTAGATTGGGTTCATGTAAGTGAAAATTTTTATTCAACGTTAATCTTCACGGTTGAAGCTTTTTCATAGAAGGAGGAACTAATATGGATTAAAAACCATATCTTCCACTATCAAGAAAACGAGGCTAAACCTAAAATTTTCTACTCATATAATCAACCACTGGTAAAATTAAAAGAGGTCATGCGTTGCTGGAAATTTGAAGTTGATGATGTTGATGAATATGACCCAAGAGGAATGCAAATAAAGGAAACAAAGGGATAGAACACTGTGGAAGGAAAAATGGAAGAGATGGTTGCATCGGACTTTGGTTTTTCAATTTAGAAAAAGAAGCATAATATCGGTACTGAGGAAGCACCAAAAATGGCGATCATCGAAGACTATTGGGACAAGGAGACTGTCACCGAATTTGTAGATATGCCAAAGGAACATGAGGATTTGTTCCCTCAAAGCTTCTCACAGATGAAGGATATCACCAGTTCCCTTGGGTTCATGAAAATTGAGCTCAATCAAGATTCTAAACTTGTTAAGAGAAGGCACTACCGCTTGAACCCCAAATACAAGGAAAAAGTGCACAAGGAGTTGGATCAAATGTTATATGTTGGGATCATTGTTCCCATGGAGGAGACATATTGTATTAGTCCAATGGTGGTGCAGAAAAATAAAATAGGAGACATTCAAATTTGTGTTGACTTTCAAATCCTTAATGTCGTCTACATGCATGATCCATTCCCTACTGATTTTAGCGATGAGGTCTTGGAAAATTTTAGAGTATGTGAGGAATATTCCTTTACATATGGGTTTTTGGGATATCATAAAGTTCATATCATTGAGGTATATCAGGACAATACCATATTTTTGATGGAGTGGGGCTCCTTTGCTTTTACAGTCATTCCTTTTGGGCTGAAAAATGCACCCATGGTATTTTCTAGGATAATGGTTACAACATTCAAATAATTTATCCACTGTTTTTTTGAGGTCTAATTGGATGTTTGGACAATATTTAGTTTCTCTAAAATCACATGCAAGCCCTCTTCTTAATGTTGGACAGATGTCACCAACTCCATATATCACCAAATTTAAAGAAGTGAATCTTCTCTACATCATTTGGGATGTTGTTCGGGCATGTTATTTGCAAGGATGGATTTTTATTAAACCAACAAAAAATCACCTCCACATTGGATATGATGCCCCCCACTTCGATCTATAAGTTATGCGCCACCTTGGGTCATACAAGTTATTACCATTGATTTATTGAGAGTTATATGAATATTGTTGTACCACTAGAGAATATACTATGAAAGAACACAAAGTACATTTGGACACAATAATATAAGGAAGCATTGGATACCCTAAAGGAGAAACTAGTAACTTCACTGATTTTGGTCTTCCCAACTGGTCCAAGATATTTCATGTTCATGTAGATTCTTCGTCCATTTCACTGAGGGATATTATTGCATAGTCATGCGAAGGGAATATTGATAATATTGTTTATATGTGTATGTCATAAGCTTGAAAATTATGCATCACGGTTTCTAGAGAGGAAGAAGTGTGGAGGGAATTTATAGTAGTAGAAGGTAGAAACCTCAACAAAAAATCAAACGAGTGAGTTTTCTGCAAAATTTGAGAGGGATTTCTCATTCATTTCATGCCTTTCTACCAGTACAATTTCTAGGAGTGCATGGTACATGGACAGTGCTGCATATTTCCATATGAAATCATCAATGGATTTGTTTACAATTCTAATGGAGAGAGACTCATGAGTACATGTGTATATTTTTAATGATTACAAGTACGCAGTAAAAGGAGTTGAGAAATTTTTGTTTTATTTAGAGTTAAATTTTTCATTACGAGTGAAGGATGTTTTGTATGTTCCAGGGCTCATGAAGAATACTTTTTCAGTCTCATTCGTTGAATATAAGGGTTTTTCTATGGAGTTCTGGAAAGGGAAAGCACTCATCAAGACGAATGGATCTAGACCTCACACTCTCATGTAATTGGAGTTAGAGAGGGAAATTTGTGCTCATTTCAAGGTGAGACTATTCGATTCTTGGTTCATAGTAGTTACAACCTATATGAGTTGTGGCATAGGAGGATGGAGCTGGGATGATTTTAAGGATGGAAATTTATTTTTAAATGTAGAAACCTTGGCGAATCGTATTAATCCTTCATACGCCAACTATAATTGTTTGGCGATATTTTTGTAAAAATATTGAAATTTCTACAGATTTTGTATAGTTTGTATAAAATTTTGGCGATTTTTAAGGTAATATAATTTTATCCTATAGCATTTGGGCGAATAATTTTTAGAATGGCGAATCTTTTTTGGGGAAAAACCATGGAAAATTAGCACATGAGAGAAATTTAACCCCTAAAATCATCCTTGGGATGGAGCACCTGCATTACAAGGAATTGCAAATTCCGAGGGAATTTGCATTGGTCTTTCATATTTTAGTACTAAGAAGTAGAGGGTGTGCAAAGGGTGTGCACTTGGAAATCATGCCAAGGATGATTTGCTAACTAGTGAGTCTAGGTCCAAGGAGGTTTGGATATGATACACTCTAATGTACGTGGGGTGATGTCAGTAGAATTAGTACATGGGGTCATGTACTATGTGTATTTTATTTATGATTTCTATACAAATACATGTATCTACTTCATGAAGACCAAGGATGAGATCTTCAGTCATTTTGGGGAGTTCAATATTCTTGTGGAGAACCAAATAGGAAAGAATATCAATGTCCTGAGATCAGACAATAAACATGATTAATCCTCTCATTAATTCAAGCATTTTTTCAAATAGGTAGGGATTAAGAGGGAGTTGAGAGTCTGATACAATCCACAGTAGAATGGGGTTGCAGAGAGAAATAATTGGTTCATTATAGAGGCTTCCAAGGCTATGATTCACGATGAGGATCTTCCCATGTTTCTTTGGGCAAAGTCATGTAATAGACAATCAAAGTTTAGAATAGGATTCGTCATAGGATCTTGGGGGATAAGAGTCCAGAAGAATCATTCGTTGGGTTAAAGGAAGAAGTAGGGAATTTATGCATCTTTGGTTGTCCAATCTACATATAGGAATATAAGGAGAAAAAGACTAAGGGTACGCTTTTGCGGCATAGAGGGACTTTAGATGGTTACATGATTTTCATTCCAGCATAGCAGATGAATGTGGTGAGATGAGATGTGAAGTTAAAGGATTACATGGTATCTATCAAGTCACATTAGACACTATCAATGGTAGATGAAGAAGGTAATGAAGCTATAAAGGTTGAGTCTAGATCATCTGCCAATTTTAGTGTGGGAAGTCAATCTTTAGGTGAGGAAGAGGAGAGATTAGCCACTTATATTTCTATTAGGATACCTTGATGGTTCACTCAAACATTGAGGGGGAGCATGTTGAGAGTCCTAGGAGTACATTCAAGGAGAGAAATCCTTTGAATAATTTTCCTTACTAAATTGCATTATTGCATTGCATCAATGATTCTCAAGATTCCATTTTTGAGGAAGAAGTAGACCATTAGGTTTGGAGAAATGGCATGGTGAAGCATGATTCATGGGACATAGTACCAAGACTAGAGGGAAATCTAGTTTCATGTGGGTCTTCAAGAAGTTTTTTCCGTGGTAATAGGGAATGTTGATGTTTGTAATATCAAATAGGAACTTATGCACAAGTCTAGTGTTGGATGTGTGGAAGTTGTCCAAAAAGGATTGTTCTTATCTTTGTAATTCACTTTAATTAAAGAGAATTATTAAATTGAATAGTCTTTTATATTGAGTTGATTAATTTCTAATAACATGTAAAGTATTCACATTAGTGATTTAGATATAATATCCACCATTGATTGGGATTTAATCTCAATCACCAATATCATTGAGAGATTAGGGCTATGGAGACTTGTTCATCAACTCAAAGTTATAAAATAAATACAAATTGAAAGGAGTAGACATAGAAAAGTGTGTTATAGAAACACAAGTGAGACATAGAGAAAGAGTGATAAAGGATTTTCATTGTGTGTGCAAATTCAAAGGAGGAAAGATGAAACAGTTTGTAGTAGAAGAAGACATGTTGTTGAAGAAGATAGAGAACAAGAGGCTTTTTCACCTAGCCATATAGGGGCAGGTGGCAAGGCCATACAAGTCGTATGGTGGACCAGAACATCCATGTTTTGTTGTAGTTTTGTAATCTTTTCTTAGTGGTCTATTTTCCTAGTTCGAGATCCCTTGTAATATTCGAGTAATTTTAATGAAAAGTTGATATTTGAAGGGAATAAATTTAATGTTTTCTTCCACTATTTAATTTTCAGTTAATTTCCATCTAACGTGTAATTATTCTATGGTTTGAATTTTCTATTTAAAATTCAACAAGTAATTTTCTCCTTGAGATCATAAGGAAGTAATTTACCCAGGGTTGAAATTTTGACACTTCCTTATTCAACCTATCTATCTCAACTTGTTTTTTATCTCTCTCTTATGTATCTTCTTTCTCTAATCTTTCAAATTCATCTCTCATTTTATTTTCCTCTAATTCTTTACCATTTTAATAAGAAAAAAATGTCTCTTTTGTTTCATTCTATTTTAAATCTACTCCAAAGGTACAACATCTATGGAAACCTCTCCATGATCCTAATGTTGATATGTACAAGGAAAAGTAATGCTTAGATGTTTCAATAGTTTGGCTACAAACCCTTTTGTATCATGCCTCTTAAATTTGCCTTGGAGAAATTTATATTCCAACATGGCTTGAACTTCCACTTTTGTAAATTTCGAAACAATTTTTCCAAAATGTCCAATATATTGTTGGGTATGTGTTATATTCTTTGCATGAGTAGTAGTGTTTGAGCGTATGCATCGGGCGCGTAGGAGGGGTGTAGGGGGTCAGAGCCCCCCGCGCAGAGGTTTGGGGGTAGCGCCCCCGAGAAAGAAAATTTTGCATTGGGACCACATTATATTTGGGTGGTTTTTCGGCACATGGTTTCTTTGCTGATGGTTTTCTATTTCCGGTTAAGGAATTGGGATTTTGGACTAATTCAATTCATTAGGTTAGGGCTTTGGATTCTGTTGGATCCTATATGTAACAATATGAATAATATAGAATATGTTGGCTTTCCTGGTTTGGGTTTCCAGGGGAAAAATCTCTGTGTAATGTTTGTATTTTCCATTGTATCTTTTATGTTCTTTTTTTGAATATCTGTTTGCAGTAGATATTGTACAAGGTTAGAATTTACATTTGGTATCAGAGCTTTATTGGCTTCATGGGTGATCTGGATTTTATGAGAAGAATGAAATGAATACAGATTATTAACATATTCTTAGCACAAAATAACAGAGATACGGTAAAACTCATTTTCTATTCAATAATGAAATAAGAGGAAACTGTAAAATGCAGTGGAAACAAGCTTGCTAGAATGGTGGCGGCTTATCTCTGAGAAGAGATGTGACAGATGCACTCATTCGCAAGAAGAAAATTACAATGAGGCTCTAAAGAACTTTTTACAATAAAAAAGAATTCCAAAAACCCTAGACATCCAAAAACCTAACCCTAGGAGATGAAGCGCCAAAATTCATGTGGGCCCCGTTTGGATAAGTTAGTACATCAACTTCTCGGGGTCATAACTTTTGCATACGATCTCTGTTTTAGGCGTGTGATATCTCGTTGGAAAGGTATCGTCGAGGGGATTCATTTTTGGGACTCAATTATTCCTTTGGATATAATTTAATAGATCGATCCCAAAAAACCTTCATTTAAGCTCTCAAAATGGCCCTGAAAGTTAAAACTGCTTAAAATAGTAAATTGCCAAAATTGTCAGAAAACTGTCTTGAGCCAGTTGAAAAGGTGGGTGGCCACTGATATCCATCTAGATCAATCCTCCCTCCTTAGTAATAAATGGTATCCATTGCATTGAGGTCCCCCATTAGATGAGTAAATTTATATTGAATTTGCCCTCGGGTGAGCCACTTGCCTTGGTGCAGGAGTTGCCCTGCTTTGACGACTCGATAAAGTTGGATCCTTTGTTGTCAAGTGCCCTTGATCTATTTGTCCACAATATGATCATTGGATTCCTATTGTATGCAGTCGCAGTTGAGCTCTGTTGGTGTCAATTGTTCTGCTACTTCTGAGGTGTCCAATAATGGTGGGAAATAAGGGCGAAGAAGATCCACGTTGAACACTGGGTGCATGCCAAGGAAAGGAGGAATGATGAGCTCAAAAGAATTATCCCCCACAGACTTGGTGATAGTGTATGGCCCATAACGGAGTGGGCGAAGCTTCCGATGGGGTCCTGTAAGGCATTCTTTCTGCAAGTGCAACCAAACTTTGTCGCCCACCTGGAACTTATGTGGCACCCGATGTTGATCATGGCATTGTTTGTCCTTGTCATTAAACTTCTATAGGATATCCTGAACTTGTTGGTGGATGTGCTAGATCCGCTCAATGAACTGGGTGGCTTTGTCAGCTTCAGTTGGAGCAGGAGATGAGTCGATCGAGGTGACTGCAAGGGGAAGTGAAACATCTATGGGACCCAATGGTTGGAATCCCAACCCCACCTGAAAGGGGCTGTTGTCAATTGAGCTATGCAGGGCTCGATTGTAGCTATGTTGGACATAGGGAAGGCTCTCATCCCATGTGTGAGGGTGCTTTAAATTATACATACGAAGGATATGCACAATCATTCGATTTATAACCTCAGTTTGGTCATCTGTCTGGGGTTGGAAGGCCATGGATTTGGTGAGCTTGGTGTCCAACAATGACCAGAGGCTCGACCAAAATGTGCTGAGAAATATACTATACTGAACTGAGACAATGGTTTGTGGGATTCCAAAATGTACCCAGAATCATTCAAAGAAGAGCTTGGCAGTGGTCTCTACTGTGATGCTCTTCTTGCAGGCAACCATAATCGCCATCTTAGAAAAGTGATCAACAACCACAAAAACACAGTCATTTCCCTTCTTGGTGGACGGGAGGCCCGACATGTTATCCATTGAGATGGATTCCCATGGCCTGTCAAGAGTAGGAAGAGGGGTGTACAGACCCTATTTATTAGTGGTCAGTTTGGCAATAGCACAGGTAGTGCAGGACCTGATATACTTGCTAACCTCTTGTCAAAGTTTCGGCCAGTAGAAATTTTTATGTAGCATCGCCACTATCTTTTCAATGTCGAAGTGTCCTGCCACCCGACTGTAGTGGGCTTCCCAGATCAGCTTTTCTTTCTCACTTGATGGAACACAGATATGGAATAGACGACACAACAACCCATCCTGAAGATGGAAATTATCAACAACTGCGTTCACATCCAACATTTGGTAGGTGGTGGTGAAGTTAGGGTATGTCTCATAGAGTTGGGGCCATCCAAATTTCTCATGTCCACAAGATGCTAGCACCATGGTGAGTGCCACAACTGGCGGTCTGCTGAGGCAATCAACAACACGATTGGTGCTTCCTATTTTATACTTGATGTTGAGGTGGAATTGCTACAAGTATATGGACAAATTTTGATGGTGATCATTCTACAATTTTCCTTGTGTCTGCATGAACTGCAGTGGCTTATGATCAGTGTGGATGACTGCCTCCTTCCCAAGAATGTAATGTCTCCACTGGTGGCAGGCTTTCACAATGGAGTACATTTCTTTGTCATAAGTAGGGTAATTACGGATAGTATCTGATAGTGCCTCACTATGATAGGCCATAGGATGGTCATGTTGAGTGAGAATAATGCCCACAGCATAGTTTGAAGCATCTAACTCGATCTCAAAGGGATGTTGCAGGTCTGGTAGTGAAAGTAATGGGGACGAGCATAAGAACTGCTTCAGATCATTGAACGCTTGTTGTTGGGACCAGACCCACACAAATTTTTCCTTACCACCACCCTTGTTTATTTGGCTAAGGGCCCATGCAATATGGGAGAATCCCAATATGAACCTGCGATAGAAATTGGCAAGGCCCAAGAAGCTCCGGAGCTCAGTGAGTGTTGTTGGGGCTGGCCAATCACGGATGACTTGGATCTTGGCTAGATCCACATGTACTCCATGTTGATCAATGATGTAGCCCAGGTAGTGGACCCTATCCATGCCGAAGGAGCATTTTTCCAAGTTGGCGTATAGCTTGTGCTGTCGTAGGGTGTGCAGAACCTGCTGAATATGCTGCGAGTGTTCGGCCCAAGTCTTGTTGTAAATTAGAATTCCATCCAGATACACCACTACAAAATTATTGGTGAATCGTCACAGGATATCGTCCATCATCCACATGAAAGTGGCTAGAGAATTTGTCAAACCAAAGGGCATGACCAACCATTCAAAAAGGCCTTCCTTTGACTTGAAGGCAGTCTTCCATACATATATATGTTCTATCAGGACCTGGTGGTAGAAGACTTCAGATCAATCTTACTAAAGTATTTTTCCCCCTTGAATTGATCAAGGAGGTCGTCGATTCGAGGAATCGGGTACTGGTTTCTTACTGTGATTTTATTCAGAGCCCGATAATCAATACAGAGTCGCCAGGTTCCATCTTTCTTCTGTACCAACATGATTGGGCTCCCGCAAGGTGATGAGCTAGGGAGAATGTGCCCCTTGTGGAGTAGTTCTTGGATCTATCGCTTTATCTCCTCATTCTCTAACAAAGAGCGACGATATAATGGCCCATTGGGAAGCGGTGTGTTGAGGATTAGATCGATGGGGTGCTTGACTTGGCAGTGCAAAGGTACCCCTGTAGGTGAGGAGAAGATATCCGAGTATTCTTCCACGACCTTATCTACTTGCTTCTGCTATGTGGAGAGATTGGCCACAGAGACTCTGGATGTGGCTGTGATCTTTCGCTTATTCTGAGAGAAAATCATGAAGAAGACAAACTTCTCCATCTGAGAGATGACCTTCCTGGATTGTTTAGTAGAGATCAAGGAAATAACACTAGGTGATACTGCCTCGGGTATCCTATACAATTTCCTTTTCAAAGTAATAATAACACTACAAGGCCTAGACTCATATACAACATGACGTTTCCATAAATAAGGTTGGCCCAAAAGAACATCGCAAAATTTGAGAGGAGAAACATCACACAATACCTCGTCTTTAAAGGGATTGATGTCATACGATATTTGACACTGTTGGCTGATGCAGAGATCGCTTCCTTGGTAGAGCCATCCAATGGTGTAGGGTTATGGGTGCAGCGTTGTTGGTTGGACCAGCCGCTTGATGATCTCTGCTGAGATGAGATTCTTCTGGCTACCACTATCAACAATGAAGTGCAAGGGGGTGCCTTTTACCCAGATCTGTGAATGGAAGAGGTGCTCTCCTTCTTCTAGCTCGTCTAGTTCACCAGGATGGAGCTTGGTGGTAGCAACGGTGGAACTGGGTTTCATGTCAATGATTCGTATTCCCCTTTCTGGTTCTGGCTCAAAGTCAGAATCCACATCTGATTCAGAGGCTTTCACTTTTTCCACCAGTGACTGTTTCGAGCGACAATCAACAGTGTTATGCCAAGGGATATTATGGAAGTCACACCACTTCCCGGTATCTTTCTTTGTCTTTCCAGTGTCCTTCTTTTCTTGCAGCTTGGACTGGTAGTCCTGATACTGTCCATATTTTCTCTATCCTTTATTTTGTGGTTTGGGGCCTCCCTTTCCTGGATTTTTTTGTGAGGGGTTCCCAGGCCCAAATTGTCGCGTCTTTTATTTGAGATTTTGCTCGATTTTGACGACATATCGGTAGGCCACGCCCAAGGATGAGATGTCCATAAATTCCATTTCAGTCTGGATGTATCTATACAGAGCACTGCAATACTTGAGCATCAGATGTCACTCTGAATCTTTGATACCCAGCTTGGTGCGCAAGGTATGGAAGATATTTGTGAAATCTGGCACTGCTTGGTCTCTTTCTTGCTGCAGTGTGGTCCATTTGGTATACAGGTCATCGTAACTTCCGATAGGGTAGTATTTTTCCTTAATATCATCCATGAAGGATTCCCAGGTGGTTGTGACTTAAAATAATGAGGTTTCCTATGTTTCTTGTTTCTCACAGAAGGTTTCCCACCAATCTTTGACATGGGGAACGACTTTGAGGAGCACCAAAGTAGTCTTTTCTCTATTCGAGAAGTTATGGACAGAAAAATACCCTTCTAGTATATTCAACCACTTTTCTATAGCATCTGCATCTATATGACCTTCGAATATAGGAATATCAAAGTTTATTTGTACCTTGAAGGGGTTGGCACCCCCGTTCGAAGAAGATGCGTCGCCTGTTGGTAGCCGCCAAAGGATTTGCGTGAAACTATCCATCATCTTGTTCCTGTGTTGCGTGAGGGATTCCTCAATCAATAGTTTGAAAGGATCTTCTTTTCCACCATCTTTCTTTTCTTCTTCCATGAGAGGTCTCTTGGGTGTGTGAGAGATTTTTTCCTCAAGAGAAACAATCTCAAGACCCAACTCTTTGTACTCTGACCTTGTTGGGGACATGCATCAAGACAACAAGAAGCAGACCACTCTGATACCACTAATCTAGATTTTATGAGTAGAATGAAATGAATATAGATTATTAACAAATTCTTCGCACAAAATAAAAAAGATACAGTAAAACTCGTTTTCTATTCAATAATGAAATAAGATGAAACTGTAAAATGTAGCGGAAACAAGCTTGCTGGAATGGTGGCGGCTTATCTCTGAGAAGAGATGTGACGGCTATGCTCATTCGCAAGAAGAACATTACAATGAGGATCTAAAGGCCTTTTCAAAATAAACAGGAATGCCAAAAACCCTATACATCCAAAAACCTAACCCTAGAAGATGAAGCGCCAAAAGTCATGTGGGCCCCGTTTGGATAAGTTAGTACATGAACTTTCCGAGGTCGTAACTTTTGCATATGATCTCCGTTTTAGGTGTGTGATAGCCCTTTGGAAAGTTAAAATCGAGGGGATTCATTTTGGAGGCTCAATTATGCCTTTAGACATCATTGAAGATCTCCATCCTAAAAAAAAAAACCTTCGTTTAGGCCCTCAAAATGGCCCCGAAAGTTAAAACTGCTAAAAATAGTAAATTGTCAAAAATTGTCAGAAAAATATCTTGAGCTAGTTGGAAAAGGTGTTTGGCCACCGATATACACATGGATCAATGGGGATGCCTTTGTGGTCAAGGGTTTGGATCGGGACCGTGATAAGCCTTGTTACAGTGGGAGATCTACTGTATTGATTTTCTAGGTGAAAAGAAATGGAAAGAAATTTGAAGATGGAGATCGAGAAGTTTAATGGGAAATTTTTTGACCTGTGGAAGCTCAAGATGGAAGATCTGTTGGTGGAAAAAGATCAGTGGATCGAGGTAGATCCAAGTACTGCACCTACATGAACTTCTGTAGATGAATGGAAAAAGTTGGATCAGAAGGGAAATAGCACGATTCGACTGTGTCTCTCCGATTCAGTATTACTGAATGTGTCAGAGGAAGCTACAACCAAGGATTTATGGGAAACGTTGGGGCAGTTGTATCAATCTAAGTCCCTAGTAAATAAACTATTCCTGAAAAAGAAGTTGTATAACCTGAGGATGAGACATGGAGACTCGATGGAAGAGCATTTGAACGCTTTCAATACTGTGGTAAGTCAGTTAGTATCTATTGAGATTAAAATTTCAGATGAAGATAAATGTATTAGTTTACTCTGTTCTTTACCAGACTCGTGGGATAGTTTAGTTGTGGCCATATGTAGTAATACAACTTCCTTGAAGTTTGAAGAAGTGGTTTCATCCTTGTTGTTAGAGGAGATGAGATGGAAGAATATGGAAGGACATAGCACGGATGCATTAATTTCAAGAGGACATTCCCAAGAAAGAAATAGATCTAATTTCTCAAGTGGGAGATCTAAGTCTAAGGGTAGATCTAAATCTCCTGGATATTTTGTAAGGGTATGTTGGAGATGTGGAAAAGAAGGGCACTACAAGAAGAAATGTTGATCCAAAGTTGAGAAAAAGAAGGGATCTAAAGAATCTCATTCTACAGAAGAAAAGACCTCCAAGGAAGAAGGAGGGGATGTGTCCTTGGCTTCTTCAAGCACACATGCAGATCATGAGGCATGGTTGGTTGACTCTAGTGCACCCTTTCATATGAATCCCCATAGGGAGTGGTTCTGCGAATATGAAAGGTATGATGGAGTTAATGTTTTCTTAGGTAATGATTCGAAAACCATAATCATAGGAAGAGTCAAATTGAGGCTCATACATGAAAGGATTAGAACACTGCCTGGTGTTCTACACATCCCAGGTTTGGCCAGGAATTTGATTTATGTAAGCAAAATGGACAATGTAAGGGTAAAAACAATATTTGAATAAGAAACTTGCAAGATGGTTCGAGGAGCAATGGTGTTGTTGAGGGGAGTTCGGTTTGGAACTCTATATAAGTTGCAAGAAAGCACTATTAGTGATGGGGGTCAAAGTTCCATTGTTCCTGATATTGGAGCTCAAGAAGAAATAACTCCTACAATCTCTAGAGAAAAGGTTATGTTGTGGCATCAAAGACTGGGGCATATTGGAGAGAAGGGTCTTCAACTACTATACAGTAAAGGTATGGTTGAAGGTATGTCTAACTGCTCTTTGGATTTTGATTTCTATGAACATTGTTTATATGGGAATCAGAATCAGGTAAGATTCCTCTCTGGTGCAACGAGGGAAGAAGGAATTTTACAACTATTTCACAGTGATGTTTTTGGACCTGTGTCGGTCCCATCATTAGGAAAATCTGTGTGCTATGTCTCATTTATAGATTAATTCTCAAGGAAGACCTGGATATATTTCCTCAGGAAGAAATATGAAGTCTTTGACAGGTTTAAAGACTTTAAGGATCTTGTTGAGAATCAAACAGAGAAAAGAATTAAGGTGTTGAGGACAGATAATGGTAGAGAGTTTTGCGGAAATGAATTTGAAGAATTCTGTAAGAAGTGTGTTATATAAAGGCAGAATAATACTCCATATACACCTCAATAGAATGGAGTTGCAGAAAGAATGTACAAGACGTTGATGGAAAAATCAAGGTGCATGCTCAGTGGTGTTGGGTTAGAGAAATAATTTTGGGCAGAGGCAGTGGGTACTGCATGTTACCTGGTCAACAGATCACCCTCACCAGCGTTGGATGATAATACTCCACAAGAGGTATGGACTGGTAAGGAACCTTCTCTCACACATCTCAAGGTTTTTGGCTACGATGCATATGTTCATGTTCCAAAGGAAAACAAGAGTAAGATGGATAAGAAGGATTAAAAGTGTATCTTTATTGGATATAAATATGGTCTCAAAGGTTATAAGATTTGGAACCCAGCAACTAAGAAGGTAGTGTATAGCTGGGATGTGGTATTTAGAGAAATGAAGGATGTTGTTAAACAAGAAGTCCTACCAAGTAAGGAAGAGACAAAGAAGATAGAGTTTGATTTAAAGGATGATGAATCAGACTCTACAGAAGAACATGAATCAAAAGAACAAGATCATCATACTCCAGTATTGAGGAGATCAGATTGAGAAAGAAGACTACCGAAAAGGTATAGTCCATCTGATTTTCGTTCAAATTTTGCTTTACCTATTACTAATGATGATCCTAGAACTGTCAGGGAGGTAGTGGATTCAGAGGATGGAAATCTATGGAAAAGGGCCATGGACAAAAAAATGGAATCTTTGGATAAGAATGAGGCTTGGGATCTAGTGGAGTTTCCAACTGGAAGAAATCCTATTGGAAGCAAATGGGTATTTAAAAAGAATTTGAATGCAGAGGGAAAAGTGGAGAAATACAAGGCTCAGTTAGTAGCAAAGGGTTATTCCCAGGTTGAGGGAATTGATTTTGGTGAGATTTTTTCTCATGTTGCCAAGTTAACATCCATAAGATTTATGTTATCTGTTGTTTTTGCATTTGATTTTGAAATAGAACAAATGGATGTGAAGACAACATTCCTACATGGGGATCTGTAAGAAGAAATCTATATGAAGCAACCAAATATGTTGTGAAGGGAAAGAAGGAGTTGGTATGCAAGTTGAAAAAGTACCTATATGGTTTAAAACAATCACCAAGGATATGGTATCAAAAAATTGATACTTATATGTTGGGACTTGGCTTCACAAGAAGCAAAGAGGATCACTGTGTGTATTTTAAATTAATTGGTGATCATTTGAATTATTTGGTCTTGTGTGTGGATGACATGTTGTTGATAGGAAACAAAAAGGAGATTATTCAGTATGTGAAAACTCAGTTGTCCTCTAAATTTGACATGAAGGATCTCGATGCTTCAAATTTCATTTTGGGAATGGAAATTAAAAGAGATCGGAAAAGGAGGAAACTCTGGTTAAATCAAAGAAAATATGTCGAGACAATATTGTAGAGGTTTAATATGCATGAATCTAAACCGATCAAGGTTCCTATTCCTATTGGTGTAAAGTTATCTGTCAATCAATGTCCCAAGACACATGAAGAGGAGGAGGACATGTCTTGTGTTCCATATGTGAGTGCAATTGGTAGTTTGATGTATGGAATGGTATGTACTAGACTAGACATTGCACATGTAATGGGAGTTTTGAGAAGGTATATGTCAAAACCAAGGAAGGAGCATTGGACAATAGTAAAAAGGGTTTTCAGGTATTTGTGTGGCATTGCTAGCGATGGATTGTTCTACAAAGGAAGACCAGGATTTGACAGAGTGGTGGATATACATGGATTTGTGGATGCATACTGAGATGGAGATCTGGATCGTAGGAGATCTATAAGTGGGTATGTATTTAACCTGTTTGGAGGAGCAATAAATTGGATGAGAAAAAGATAGGTTGTAGTGGCACTTTCAACTACATAAGTTGAATACATGGAAGCCACTCATGCAAGTAAGGAAGCAGTATGATTAAAAATATTGTGTTCAGGTATTGGGTTGGTACAATAGCTTGTAAGAATAGATTGTGAAAGTCAGAGTGCAATTTGTTTGGCAAAGAACCCAACTCATCATTCAAAGACAAAGCATATTGATATTCAATATCACTTTGTGAGAGACATGGTTGAAGAAAAGAAAGTATTGTTGATGAAGGTGGACACTTTGAAAAAAATTTCATATTCATTAACGAAATCTGTCAGCACTGAGAAGTTCTCTTGGTGTAGAGGATCCATGGGCATTGTTTCCCTGGATTGTTGACTATGTAATCCTGTAACCCCCTGTGTGCAAAGAAAACAACAAGTGGGAGAATGTTGGGTATGTGTTCTATTATTTGCACGAATAGTAGTGTTATATTCTTTGCATCGGGACCACATTTTTTCTACCTCAGGACCACATTATATTTAGGTGGTTTTTTGACACATGGTTTCTTTGCCGATGATTTTCTATTTCCGGTTAAGGAATTAAGGTTTTGGAATAATCCAGGTCATTAGGTTAGGGTTTTGGATGCCGCTGGCTCCTATATGTATTTTGTATTGTAACCATTGTAACAAGATGAATAATATAGAATATGTTGGTTTTGGTTTGGGTTTCCAGGGGAAAAATCTCTGTGTAATATTTGTATTTTCCATTGTATATTTTCTATTCTTTTTCTGAATATCTTCTTGCAGTAGATATTGTACAAGGTTAGAATTTACATATATATGTTGTAGGGGATGAATTATCTATTCTTATGTTTGATCAATGATGCATTAAAACCATGTAATATTGTATGGTATGATATTTCCTTTAATACTATCTTGTTTTTCTCATGTTTTGGAAAAATATATGGTGGTGCACTAGCCCCATAAATCCTTTAATAAGTACATTGTTCTTGAAAATTGAAATCCCTAGTACTACTAAGTAATGGCATTGCTTCATTTGATATCCTTGGAGTAGTTTTTCAAAATAGTAGTTAGTAAACCTAAGCAACAAAATTATCACATATATGATCATACTATCTTTTTTTCTTATTTTTTGATATATTCTAATAGTAAACATGTATTGGAATATTTTCTATGCTCCATGACCATCCCATATTTAGAAAAGGATTGCTTACACTAAAAATGTGAAGAAAGTAAGAATATGTAATGTAGGAAATGCTTAAAATTTTAGAAGAAACCAGAAGTAAATACCATGTATAGAATGTGAGAATGGAGCACAACTCAAAATAGATAATTTATACAATGACTCTTTAATAAGAAGGATAACATCATCCAAATAACCAATTACATTCAGACATGACAATTCACCTCTCTACAATAATTCATACATGATCTCTATATATACCTATTCACACGTACACATGAATCCCCTTTACAATTAGGCCGACCCTATTACATATATATTTATACATTACATGTACATTCAACTCCATATATTCCTCCCTTTTGGGTCATATCATATACATTTAACCATATATATTTCCCTTTTGGGTCATAACATAATCCATGTAAAATGTTGGAAACGTTTCATGATTTGGTGTCTTTGCTAATTTTAATTCCCTTTGCATGGTATGTGATAGAATTTATGCCAAATTGAAAATAGAACTTCATGTAGTTACAATATGTATTAATGGAACCTAGGCCTCATTTAAATGAACACAATCTAGTTCTCCATAGTCTATGCTAACCATGGTAATTGTATAAATATGTATGTCCCTTAAGTTTGTGGTTATATAAGCACTATCACCTTTTTCTTGGAACAATTTACACTTACCCCACCATATAGCCAATATAATTTCGTCAACGAGTTTTAACATAGTTACCAACTTGATGAGAGCCCTCCATCATTCTCATTTTTTTAGAGGTCAAGTTTAGTGGTCATTTGTATACCCATTTCATAACATGATGCTATATATAACACTCTTTACTTTCCAGGTTTTAAATCACAAAATTTTACAATCATGATCTACAAGTTGCAAACAAAAGGCTTAAAATCAATCCTAGAATCAAAAAGTGGTGCATGTAGTATCACCCCTTTTTCCTTCGGGTTAAAATTATAATTTGTTTAAAATCACAACCTTGAAAATTGGTACCATTATGAAAATATTAAGATCAACCCTTGAAATGAAATGTGATGCTAATCAATAGGCCCCCATTTTAGCACCTTTTGCATCCCTTTTTGACACATTTTGGCATACCTTTCAGTTGTTTGTCTCTATAATTGCACCATCTTTCTATGTTTAAAACGACTCCTAGAAAAATGAATTAGTACGCTAAATTTTGTCATCATTTGTTGATTTATATATAGTAATTCAAATCATGACGATACTTACTTGAGTTGGTGGATTGATACAACTATTTTTGTAGTGCAGGTGTGGATGAAAGAAAACTACAAAGGAGCTATAGGTGTTCCTGCAACATAGTGAACAACCAACTGTAAGCAATTTATAGTGTGACCATGGCCTAAGTTTGGGAGATTCTGAGAATTTTTGCAAACAACTTGCTATCACCAATCGGGTATCCACATGATATGATTCTAATCATTGCCAACTAAAATGATATGAGGACGACGAGACCAAGATCCATGGAACATCAAGATTTGTTTGAGCCGACTAAAATGGTGAAATGGTGAATTCAGACAACCAAAGGATTGTATACACATATTCATTGTATAAATATGATGACCTTGTGCTTCTTTCCTTGGATAGAATTAGGAAAGAAACATAATCGATTCCAAAATTGTTATATTTGTCTTTGTATTAGTATAATCGATGTAATGAAGAACCAACACAGAAAACATGTGCCATCTCTTGGACGAGGGGTGGGATTATCACATTGTAATGTTATCGGGCTATACAACGATTTCTCACTAATGCAAAGATCTGTATGACTTATGTTGTATCCATCGTGATGTGAATGCATATTTGATAAAACAAGTTACTATTCATTCTCCAATATGTCATCTAAGGTAAGGCCCAAGGTATTGTTGTATTTTATTGGAATTAGCACTTTCCATTTCATTGTTTTTTTTTTTTTACTTCCAATGCTATGAGTATTCCAAAGAATGTTACTAATTTTCAAGAGATTTTTCCAGAAGACATGTTGATAGCATTTCGTAATAAGGAATTTAGTTATATTTTATTGGAATTGTATTAAATAATCATAGAATTTAATTTTGAACTCTTATAACCAATTGATTTAAGTTCTTTTATTGATAATGATATTATTATGGAGACAAAAATAAAGATTGTAGAATCTCATGAAAATATTTAAGTACCTTATGTTATGTCCTAAACTTAGCATAAATATAATTACAACCTGAGTGTCCATCAATTACAAATTAGCAAGCCCATATTACATTTCCCTTCATACTAAGAGTGATTGTTCCTTGTGTTATTTATTTTCAAGCAAAAGTCAATTTATTTTATGCAAGTAGATCCTGGATTGTCCTTTGCTTTCTAAATTGAGTGATTTTTTTCATTTCCATGTAAGTTCATTTCCTACAAGTCTCATACCAGCTCTAGATTGACATTAAATGAGCGGTCTTTCTAATTATTCTTCTGAGATATTAGGAAAGTAAATCCAATCAATAACAATACTAACCCATTTTCACGGATAACATTAGAACTTGTTTGAATTCATAGTTTTCACAAATATTACAGCTGGAAACCAAAATATCAAAATCAAATATGGTGTTATACTACACATTTGTTTCTTTCGTTTCGGGCTTAAAAGTTTAGAAACCATGTCCTAAAAAACCAAACCATCATTGTTGCAAACACAATTAAAAAAAAACAAATAAAATATATACGGAAGAAAAATCCCAAAAAACAAAACAAGGAATATTAATATTTAAAATGAAAAAACATAATAATTTTAAAAAAAATGAAAAAAAATATAATGAATAAAGCAAGTTTAAAGAAAAAGAAAAATAAAACCAATCAAACTAAACAAAAAGATATAAGAGGAAATTAGAGAAAAATAAAAAAATTAAAATTAGCAAACACAATTTAAAAATAAAAATATTAAAAAAATAAAAAATCAAAACAACTATAAAAATAAACTAAAAAGACAATAGCGGCAGGTTTATACGACCGTATAGGCCCGCAAACACCCTATAGTGGTGCCTATAAACAATGCACAAACCAGGGAAGCATGAGGGGAGGATGGGGGGCGAGGGGTGGGTCTGAAATAAGAGGATGTGGGTGTAGGGGCGATTCCTAAAATCATATTGCCTTCCACACACTTATTCATTTTTTTATTATAATTTTTTTTGTTTGTTTTTTTTAATTTTTTTAATTTGTGAATTTTAGTATTTTATTTATTTATTTTAAAAAGATTGTGATTGTTATTTTTTTTATATTTATAGTTTTTTTTGTTTTTTTAATGTGTTAGTTTTTTTGGAATTTTTTTCAACTACATAATTTTTTAATGCATTAGACTTTATTTTTTAAAGGTAACTTCGTTTCAACCAACTTAAACTGTGAGATCATTCTATCTCACAAATCATGCTATATTTCAAAAGGGACGAGTATTTATTAAATACAATATTTATAAAATTCAGATAAGTATAGTCTCATTTTTTAATAAAAGTTTGTATTAATAAAATTTAGGACTCAGAAGAAACCAAAAACCACACAAGTGATCATACTCTTATCAATGTGGATCTCAAACCATCCACAAACACAATCCTCTCGTTTATGAAACAAACTTAAAACAACATTTTAATTTTACAATGTATTCTAGAAGTTTCTTGATGCATGAGCATCGTTGGAAAGCACGTGAAGCAAGACCTATCAGCGTCTGGGAATCTGTACAGGAGCTCAATGCTGGCAATATGACATATATTTTGAAGACCGCCTTAACTCAACGCCGTAAAAATATTTTTGAGGCACGCTTGAACGATCGCAAGTGAAGTGGGAGTTTCCACTCCGGCTCTAGAATGTGACTGCACTAGGACAACCGTCAAGATAAGTTTTGATGTAGACCAGGAGTCACGGGGAACCATAAGAGCCCTCTGAGATAAATAGAGGTTTTGTATGCCCAAATGAGGCTGGCTAGGAGTAGATAGAAGTTAGTTGCAAGTTAGTAGGAGATTCTTCTAAGTTTCAGTTTTTCGTTTTTCATTTACAGTTGTAACCATTTTTACTTATGAATATAACAGAGGAAAATTGACCCAATGTATGGTTTGGACATATATGCAATTCTCTGTTATTGTGTTCTCACAAATGAATGATTGAATGAATTTTGTTATGATTAGATGGAACTATGAATGTTAGGATAAGTTTCAATTGTTTCTTTTCTGTGGAGTGGTGCAAGGTGTGCACACAGAACGCAAGGAGTGCGTTCACGGGATTTGTTTTGATTCCAAACCTCAGAAGAGGTAACATGACATTTTCCCTTTGCAAGTAGTGTAAGGAGACTGGTGCAACGCGTGCACAGTCGTCCGCAAGAATCTGAACCTTGTGTGAAGATCTGGTGCAAGGAGTGCACAGATCCGAGATTCGACTAAGTGTTGAAGAGT
The DNA here is from genome assembly GCA_000966675.3 of Picea glauca. Lineage (NCBI taxonomy): Eukaryota > Viridiplantae > Streptophyta > Pinopsida > Pinales > Pinaceae > Picea > Picea glauca. Next base: position 542,749 of record JZKD02S0994486.1, read on the forward strand.
CAAGAAAGGAGAACACTAGGAGAGCGAGAGGAATTTCTCTTCAAGAAATCCTTCAGAATCTGAGTTATTGAATCCTTGAAATGCAAGGTGTGCATGGGGAATCAAAGTCTACACAAGACTAAGCTCAGGAGAAATAACACTTTCATAAGTGTTAAAGAGATCCAAGAGTCGGACTCGTCGGAGGAGCAAAGTTTCGAAACCTTTGAATGCTTGGAAAATCTTCTAAGTTAGAGAGAACAGAAGCTCAGGAGGAGGAGCGACAGTGACCGTTGGATCACAATGCAAGGATCAACAATCTTTCAATTCAAGACAAGGTGCACAAGCTTTAATGCTTCGCACACATAGGAGAGGGAATTCATGAAACCCAAGTTCACGATTAGAGCACAACCGTTGATCAAGGAGAGATCTGGACCGTTGACTATTCAGGGAGAATTTCGGCATTTCGGGAATCGGGAGAACAGAGGTGGAAGGTCTTCTGACCTCGCGATATGTGAAATACCGATGAGATATGAGTTGTCATATCGTGGGGAAATCGGGACTGTCAGATTGGGAGCTCCAAAATAGTGGCATTTCGAGAGTCAGGAGAATAGAGGTGAATCGCATCGGGAATTCCCAATACGCGAAATCTCGACGCGCTTATGAGTTGAGCCCAAATTCATGGTAAATGGTCACATCAACAAAGGCCAAGGGAAGAGCTAAGGAACATTAGGCTCTTTTCAAGATTTCGGGAGTCGGGGAGTCAGGGGTGTCTCACCCGCAAAGTCCCGACACGCAAAATCGTGACGCACCTTTTGTGTAGGCATGCGGTCATAGCTCATGGTCATGTGGAGGTGAGGTTCGTGCTTGGTTCTTAGTTGCACAGGCAGAGTTTCATAAAGGACCTATGGATGTTTTCATGGGATTCCAGCAGGGAATTGAAGAGCTGCTTCAGCTCGATAGATCGAAGAACAATCCTTGACCGAGAGGTCAGCGGACCCTGCCAAGGCAAACGTAGGGGTTCTACATCAAGTGGTATCAGAGATTATTTTTTTTTGTAGATTTCAGGCGAAGGTGAAAAAGGACTCGAAGTTGTATTCTGTGTGTAGCAGACAGTCGACATAATGCCACCAAGGAGACGAGTGGAACCCCCTTGGCCAATCGAGTTGTAGAAAGGGAGATGCGAGAACTTCGTGCAATATTAGAGGCGATGGAAGCAATGCAGAGACGAGCACCTGATGCTAGAGACATCAGTGATGCAGAGAGCGAAGAAGTTCTGGGCGAGAATATCATCGGAGAAGCTGCAGGGGAGGATGTTGTTGAAGAATGCTTGTTGAGAGAAGTTGCCAGATTGGGAGGTAGAGCCAAGATAGAGGTCCCAATGTATGAAGGAAATTTAGATGTTGAAGAGCTATTGGATTGGATAAGATCCATGGACAAATATTTTGACTATGAAGACATCGATGAGGAAAGGTGGGTGAGACATGTTGTCACCAGACTAAAGGGACATTCAGCGCTATGGTGGGATGAATTGAAGGCTAAGAGAAGAAGAAAAGGAAAACAACAGATAAAGAGTTGGGATAGAATGGTAGCCAAGTTGAAGGCTAAGTTCATGTCCAAATATTATCAGATCAATTTGTTCAGGAAAATGAAGAACCTGAGACAAAAAGGGATGATAGTTAAGGTGTACGCAGAGGATTTCTATAGGTTGAACATCAGAACTGGACAAAGAGAGAGAGATGAAGAAAAAGTTTCCAGATACATAAATGGCCTGAGATATGAAATCCAGGATGAGCTCAACATGGTGTCAGTAAAGACAGTGGAGGATTCTTATCAGTTTGCATTGATAGCAAAGGAGAAGTTGGCCAGAAAACAAAGCCAGCGAGGGAGGGGTAAAGGCCCAGTTCCAAACAAAAGCAAGGTAATTACCCATGACAGAGCACATAAGTCTAAGGATGAAACTGAGAAACCACATAGTTACTCGGAAAGAGGAGGAAGTTCTCGAGAAAGACAGGGTGGTGGAAGAAGTTCTTCTAGAGGAAGAGGAAGAAGATGAAGAAGAGAAGTAAGATGTTATGCCCGTGGAAAGACATGACACATGTCTTGTGAATGTATCGAGAAGAATAAATAGGGAGGAGGTGAAGCTCACATTTCAAAAGCACAGAGAAGAGATGTTGAATCAGAAGGAGCAGAGGATGGAAGATCTCTCATGTTGATGAAAGTTCTCTTAAAACCAAAGAAAGAAGTTGAAAGGCCGGTGCAGAGGAACAATCTTTTCAGAACAACTTGCAAGACTAAAGACAGAGTATGAAAGGTGATAATTGACAGTGGGAGCACTGACAACTTAATATCCACAGAGATGGTGGAGAAATTGGAGCTGGAGACAACTACACATCCGAAGCCATACAAAGTCTCATGGTTGCAGAAAGGACACCAGGTAATAGTTACTAAACAATGCTTGGTTGAATTTAAGATAGGAGGATATAGAGATGAAATCATGTGTGATGTAATTCCCATGGATGTATGTCATATTTTGTTGGGAAGACCATGGAAGTTTGACAGGAATGTCATTCATGATGGAAGGAAAAATACATACACATTAGAGAAGAATGGTAGGACACACATGTTGCTACCAATAAAGGAGAAGAAAGTGAAAGAGGACGCCAACACAAGCATATGTCTCATGAGTGGGAAGGAACTCCTGAAAGAAGTCAAGGAAGAACAAGAGATGCAGTTTGTTGTGGTGAGGAAACCCAGAGTGATACTTACAAGTACTTCGATGGAGGATTTGCCTAAAGAAGTTCGGGAACTGTTGGATAATTTTGTTGACATAGTGGTGGATGAGTTGCCTAACTCATTTCCATCGATTAGAAGTATTAGTCACCATATCTATTTGATACCAAGGGCAAGTCTGCCAAACAAAGAAGCATATAGATTGACACCTCGAGAGAACGAGGAAGTGAAGAACCAAGTCTAGGAATTGTTGGACAAGGGTTTTGTCAGATAAATCTTGAGTCCATGTGCAGTACCAACTATGTTGAGCCCAAATAAATATGGAGGGTGGAGAATGTGTACAGACACAAGAGCCATTAACAAGATCACCATCAGCTATAGATTTCCTTTACTAAGAATGGATGATTTAATGGACTGTTTAAGTGGAGCAAATTTCTTTTCTAAAATATAATTGAAAAGTAGATATCACCAGATTAGGATGAGAGAAGGTGATGAATGGAAGAACACATTTAAGGCAAACGAAGGTTTGTATGAGTGGCTTGTTATGCCATTTGTCTTAACAAATTCCCCGAGTACTTTTATGAGGCTAATGAATGAAATACTAAAAAATTTCATTGGCGAGTTTGTGGTTGTGTATCTAGATGATATACTAATCTTTAACAGGACTAAAGAGGATCACTTGAGGAACCTGAAATTAGTAATGAGGGGGCTACAACAGGAGAAGTTGTTGATAAATATGAAGAAGTCCTCTTTTATGAAGACAAAACTCATTTACTTGGGTTTTGTGATCTCTTCAAATGAACTGAATATGGATCGAGAGAACGTGAAAGAAATCAAAGAATGGTCGTCATCAAGGAGCATGTTCGAGGTAAGGAGCTTCCATGGATTAGCAAGTTTCTATAGGAAGTTCATCAAAGACTTCAGTGGAATTTGTGTGTCAATGATGGATACAGTGAAGAAGAAGCACAAGCCTTTTAAATGCATAGAGGAAGATGAGAGGAGCTTCAATATACTGAAGGAGAAAATAACAGAGTGACCAATTCTGGTCTTGACAAATTTCGAGAAGACATTTCAGGTTAGATGTGATGCAAGTGGAGTTGCAATTGGAGCAGTTTTGAACCAGGATAACAGACCTGTTGTCTATTTTAGTGAGAATTTGAACAATACCAAGAGAAAATAATCCATGTATCATAAGTCGTTTTACGCCATAATTCAAGCCTTGAAGAAGTGGAGACATTACCTTGTCCCACATGAATTTTTCTTGTATAGCGATAATCAGGCTTTACAATTCATAACTAGACAGGAAAAATTGAATCAAAGGCACTCAAAATGGGTTGAGTTTATGCAAAGTTTTACTTTTGTCATAAAACATATTGTTGGTAATGCTAACAAAGTTGTTGATGCATTAAGATGGAGATGTTTGATTTTGTAGGAATTCCAAGTGAAGACCTTGGGGTTTGAACACCTTAAGGACATGTATTGTGATGATACAGATTTCAGGGAAGCATGTGTGAACCCTGTGCTGAGAGATAGAAGCCAGTGGATAGAGTATATGATTCAAGAGGGATTGTTGTTCAAAGGCAATCAGTTGTGCATGCCAAAATGATCAATGAGGGATAACCTTTTGAAGCAAAATTTGACCATGATAAAACATTTGCACAGTTGAGCAGTTCATATTATTGGCCAGGTATGAGAAGAAGAGTGATAAAGTTCATGAACGGATGTAGAACCTTCCAACATGCAAAAGGGAAAAGATAGAACACTAGATTGTATTAACCATTGCCAACACCAAAGTGGCCTTGGGATGCAATAAGCATGGATTTTGTGTTAGGACTGCCAAGAAATCATAGAGGATTTGATTCCATATTTGTGGATATATTTTCAAAAATGACACATTTTATCCCATGCCAGAAGACCAGTGACACAACGCATGTTGCAAATCTGTTTTTCAAGGAAGTTGTGAGACTTCACAACCTACCCAAGAGCATTGTCTCGGACAGAGACAAAAATTTTGTTGGTCAATTTTGGAGAACACTGTAGAAAAAGTTGGGGACAAATTTGTCCCTCAGCTCAGCTTATCACCCTAAAAAAGATGGATAGACTGAGGTGGTAAACATAAGTTTTGGAAACTTATTGAGGAGTCTGGTCACTGAACACCATAATTAGTGGGATCAGATTTTTCCACAAGCAAAATTTGCATACAACGACTCACCAAACAGGAGCATTGGAAAGAGACCATTCCAAATACTATACAGAATGCAACCCAAGGGAGTATCTGAGTTGAGAGACTTGGAGAAAAGTGAGATCATGAGCATTGGGGCAGAAGATTTTGCTGCAGAAATGCAGAAGCTCCATAGCCAGATTAGAGGACAAATGCAGAGTTCTAGCCAAGAGTAAAAAAATAGAGCTGATCAACATCACAAAGAACTTCAATTTGAAGTAGGAGATCAGGTTCTGTCATATCTCATAAAGGAGAGGTTCCTTAGGAGAACATATAACAAGTTAAAAATGAAGAAGATGGGACCCTGTAAGATATTGAGGAAATTTGATGCAAACGCCTATGAGATTGAGTTGCAAATTTCCTCAATATCTTACAAGGTCCCATCTTCTTCATTTTTAACTTGTTATATGTTCCCCTAGGGAACCTCTCAGACCTGTATTCTTATAGGAAGGATGACACAGAGGGATCAAAAGATCAAGAGAAGATTCAGTGGGAGAAACAAATGCCTATAGCAAAAAAACCACAGATGGAGAAGATTGTTAATCAAAGGATTGGCAAAAATACTAGGAGGAAGATTTATTTTGAAATCTGGTCAAGTGGAAGGGACACCCAATAGAAGATTCCATTTGGGAAAATGAGGTTACTATTTAGAAGCGTGGAAAGTCAGTGCAGGAGCTCATGGACATGAGTCCATGAATTTTTGTCAAGGGGAGTATGATGCAGGAGCATCGTTGGCAAGCATGTGAAGAAAGACCTATCAACATCTAGGAATCTTTACGAGAGCTCAACGATGGAAATACGACAGATTTTTGAACACTGCTTTAACTCAACGCCGAAAAAATCCTTTTGAGGCATGCTTGAACAATCGCGAGCGAAGTGGGAGTTTCCACTCCAGATCTAGAATGCGTCTACACTAGGATAGCCGTCAGGATAGGTTTTGATGTAAACCAGTAGTCAACGGGAACCCTAATATCCCTCTAAGATAAATAAAGGTTTTTTTACGCCCAAATGAGGCTGGTTGGGAGTACATAGAAGTTAGTTGCAAGTTAGTAGGAGATTCTTCTGAGTTTCAGTTTTTCATCTTTCAGTTACAGTTGTAACCATTTTCACTTATGAATATAACAGAGGAAAATTGACCCAATGTATGGTGTGGACATATATGCAATTCTTTGTTATTGCGTTCTCATGAATGAATGAATGAATGAATTTTGTTATGAGTAGATGGGACTGTGAATGTTAGGATAAGTTTCAATTGTTTCTCTTCTATTGAGAGGTTCAAGGTGTGCACGCACAACACAAGGAGTGTGTTGACGGGATGTGTTTTGATTCCAAATCTTAGAAGAGGTAACATGAAATTTTCCCTTTGCAAGGAATGCAAAGAGACTGGTGCAAGGCGTGCACAATCGTCCACAAGAATATGAACCTTGCATGAAGATCTGGTGCAAGGAGTGCACAGATCCGAGATTCAACTAAGCATCAAAGAGTCAAGAAAGGAGAACACCAGGAGGGTGAGAGGAATTTCCTTTTGATAAATCCTTCGAAATCTTAGTTATCGAATACTTGAAATGCAAGGTGTGTGCGGGAAGTCGAAGTCTTCACAAGACCAAACTCAGGAGAAATAACACTTTCATAAGTTTTAAATAGATCAAAGAGTCAAACTCATTGGAGGAGCAAAGGTTCGAAACCTTTGAATACTTGAAAAATCTTCTAAGTCGGAGAGAACAGAAGCTCATGAGGAGGAGTGACAGTGACAATTGGATCACAATGCAAGGATCAAAAGCCGTCTGATTCAAGACAAGGTGCATGGGCTTTAACACTTCTCACACATAGGAGTGGGAATTCGCAAAACCTGAGTTCATGATTAGATCACAACCGTTGATCAAGGAGAGATCTGGACGATTAATTGTCTAGGAAGAAATTCGGCATTTTAGCATCGGGAGAACAGAGGTGGAAAGTCTTTCGACCTTACGATACACGAAATCCCAATACGTGAAATCTCGACAAGATCTGAGCCATCATATCGTGGGGAAATCAGGATCGTCATATTGGGAGCTCCAAAATATCGACATTTTGGGAGTCGGGAGAATAGAGGTGAATCACATCGAGAATTCCCGATATGCAAAATCTCGACGTGCTTGAGAGTTGAGCCCCGGTTCATGGTAAATGGTCACATGGACAGAGTGTAAGGGAAGAACTAAGGAACGTTAAGCTCTTTTCAGGATTTCGGAAGTCGGGGAGTCAAGGGTGGCTCAGCCGCAAAGTCCCAACACACGAAATCGTAATGCGCCTTTTTTGTAGGTGTGCGGTCACAAGCTGCGGTTGTGTGGAGGTGAGGCTCATGCTTGGTGCTTAGTTGCGAAGGCAAAGTTTTATAAAGGACCTTTGGATGTGTTCATGGGATTCCAGTAGGGAATCAAAGAGATGCTTCAGCTCGATAGATCGAAGAACGATCCTTGACAGGGAGGTCAGTGGACCCTGCCAAGGCAGAGGTAGGGTGTTTACATCATTTCTTCATTATTCACACATATAATCTCATCATTTAACAAAAACACTGTTAATATAATTAAATCCTCTCTAAAATAGCTAAAATAGCTATGTTGCACGAGTTTCCTAAATGTGGGAATGTTGGGAACATGGATACGAGTGTCCGGAACTAGTAGAAGTTTCCCTCAAATTTATAGGAAACTTGAATTTGGGAGTGGCAAGTCTGAAACATTGAATATGACACAGAGGGATAAGAATATCAAGATAAAATTCAATGGGAGAAACAAATGCCTATAGAAAAAAAACCACAAATGGAGAAGATTGTTAATCAAAGGATTGGCAAAAATACTAGGAGGAAGACTTATTTTGAACATCTGGTCAAGTGGAAGGGACACCCAATAGAAGATGCCAATTGGGAAAATGAGGTTGCTATTCAAAAGCATGGAAAGTCAGTGCAGAAGCTCATGGACATGAGTCCATGAATTTTTGTCAAGGGGACTATGATGCAGGAGCATTATTGGCAAGCATGTGAAGCAAGACCTATCAGTGTCTAGGAACCTATATGAGAGCTCAACGATGGCAATACAACATATTTTTGAGGACCTCCTTAACTCAATGCTGGAAAAATCCTTTTGAGGCATGCTTGAACGATCGCGAGCAAAGTGGGAGTTTCCACTCCGGATCTGGAATGCAACTGCACTAGGATAGCTGTGAGGATAATTTTTGATGTAGACCAGTAGTCAGGGGGAACCCTAAGATTCCTCTCAGATAAATAGAGGTTTTTTACGCCCAAATGAGGTTGGTTGGGAGTACATAGAAGTTAGTTTCAAGTTAGTAGGAGATTCTTCCGAGTTTCATTTTTCGTCTTTCATTTACAATTGTAACCATTTTCACTTATGAATATAACAGAGGAAAATTGACCCAATGTATGGTGTGGACATATATGCAATTCTCTGTTATTGTGTTCTCACGAATGAATGAATGAATGAATTTTGTTATGAGTAGATGGGACTATGAATGTTAGGATAAGTTTCAATTGTTTCTCTTTTGTCGAGTGGTGCAAGGTGTGCACACACAACACAAGGAGTGCATTGATGGGATGTGTTTCGATTCCAAAGCTTAGAAGAGGTAACATGAAATTTTCCCTTTGCAAGGAATGCAAAGAGATTGGTGCAAGGCGTGCACAGTCGTCCACAAGAATTTGAACCTTGCGTGAAGATCTTGTGCAAGGAGTTCACAGATCCGAGATTTGACTAAGCATCAAAGAGTCAAGAAAGGAGAATGCCAGGAGGGCAAGAGGAATTTATCTTCGAGAAATCCTTCGAAATCTGAGTTATCGAATCCTTGAAACGCAAGGTGTGCACGAGAAGTGGAAGTTTTCACAAGACCAAACTCAGGAGGAATAACACTTTCTTAAGTGTTAAATAGATCCAGGAGTCGAACTCGTTGGAGGAGCAAAGGTTCGAAACCTTTGAATACATGGAAAATGTTTTAAGTCAAACAGAACAGAAGCTCATGAGGAGGAGTGACAGTGACCATTGGATCACAATGAAAGGATCAATAACCATCCGATTCAAGACAAGGCGCACGAGCTTTAACACTTCTCACACATAGGAGAGGGAATTCGCAAAACCTGAGTTCACGATTAGATCACAATTGTTGATCAAGGAGAGATTTGGACCGTTGATTGTCTAGGAAGAAATTCAACATTTCGAGCATCAGGAGAACAAAGGTGGAAAGTCTTTCGACCTCACGATACACAAAATCCCAATACGCGAAATCCCAACAAGATCTGAGCCATCAGATCGTGGGAAAATCAGGATCGTCATATTGGGAGCTCCGAAATATCGACATTTCAGGATTCGGGAGAATAGAGGTGAGTCGCATCGGGAATTCTCGATATGCAAAATACCCACGCGCTTGAGAGTTGAGCCCCGGTTCATGGTAAATGGTCACATGGATAGAGTCCAATTGAAGAGCTAAGGAACGTTAAGCTCTTTTCGGGATTTTGGGAGTCGGGGAGTCAGGGGTGGCTCACCCGCAAAGTCCTAACACACGAAGTCGCGACACGCCTTTTTTGTAGGTGTGCGGTCACAAGCTGTGGTTGTGTGGAGGTGAGGCTTGCGCTTGGTGCTTAGTTGTGCAAGTAGAGTTTTATAAAGGACCTATGGATGTGTTCGTGGGATTCCAGTAGGGAATCGAAGAGATGCTTCAGCTCGATAGATCGAAGAACGATCCTTGATCGGGAGTTCAACAGACCCTGCCGAGGCAGAGGTAGGGTGTCTGCATCATTTCTTCATTATTCACACATATAATCTCATCATTTAATAAAAACATTATTAATATAATTAAATCATCTCTAAAATAGATGAAATAGCTATGTTGCACGAGTTTCCTAAACGTGGGAATGTTGGGAACGTGGATACGAGTGTCTGGAACTAGTAGAAGTTTTCCTCAAATTTACAGGAAACTTGAATTTGGGAGTGACAATAATATATATTAAAAAAATATAAAAATATATTAGATTACAATGATACATTAGATTCCAATGTACAGAGATATTGAAACATTTTAAATCTTATTTCAATAAAATTGAAGTTGAGCGGAGGACAATGTTTCTCCTATTACAACAACTACAATATTAAAATTACTAATTTAATTAGTGCTCATAATTATATAAATATATTTAACACAATAATGAAACTTTAACATCCATAAATATTCCATTAGAAAATGAGAAACAAAATTGAAAATACATATATACAATTTTAGCATCGTTTTAAAACTAAACTTTACATATATAAACTTTAAACATCTTTGTAAATTTGCAGCATTATTCTTTTTTTATTGAAAAAAACAAAATAATACTACTCTTCTAATATGAAAATACAATAAAAGTCAAGCAAATGTTTGTGGTGGATAGGGTATTGATTTATTCCACTTTCATGTTTAGTTTGGGCTTGAAGGAAAACATAAATGCATTAAAAGTTTTTCATATCCATAACTATAAAGTGAGTATTATTAAGTTTTTTTACTTTACTAATTTTTGAAATAATATTACCTATAATTTGGTCTTAGTTTTATAGTGATATTTTGAATAAATATAATGAAAATATTTGTAAGAAATTATT
>JZKD02S0994486.1:556082-582179 GCA_000966675.3 Picea glauca
TAAAGCTTGAAAACTCAAACTGAGTGAACCTTTCTATTTTCATGGTATAATCTAAGTTACAGGGTTTTTTTTGTCAACCTAAAGCTTGAAAACTCAAACTCAAACTGAGTGAACCTTAAAAACTCAAATTGAGTGTATCTTAAGACTTATGTAAAAGAGAATTTTATTGAAGTTTGGGATAAAATTCTATTTTACTTCAATATATATAACTCAACCTCGTCAAAACTTTATTAGAAAATTTGAGCCACGATGGAACCTGATCGTTGCCCAACTAAAACCCAAACCATGTGACTTAGCCTGTAATATACTAGCACCATGTGACTTATCCTGTAATATACTAGCAGTGTTTACAATGGATAGTTAAAGTTAGTTTTGTGGCATTAGGAACAAAAATAAAAATTATCTTATCATATTGTTTATTTTTTTTTAAAGTATTTATAGATTAAAAAGATGTATTAGCTCTGTGAGTTAGTTGGAGTGGTTTAGTGTTAGGATGAATTAAATTTACATTGTAATGTGTTTTTTTTAAATTTATATTTTTTATTAAATTTATTAGAGTTTAACAAACAAATTTATTATTTTACCATTTATAAAGTAATATGTCTTTTTCAAATTATAAAGTAGTTAGATTTTTATTACCACAAAAGAGTTTCATTATAAATATCCAATTATTATTTTTATTTAATATTTTACATTTAAATTATATTTGAATTGTTATCTTTTTTTTAAATTGTAAATAGATTTTTTATTATGAATATTGAATTATATCATTTTTAAATTATTGTTTTCTATATTTACAAATTTATATATAAGTGGAGGGTAAAAAATTTATTATGGATTTGAAAACAATTGTGAATCAACATAACTTTAGCTTTGGGATAAAAATAAAAAATCTCCCTTCACACTCTTGTCAATTTGGCTATCTTATATGGATGTGAAGTTTGGGGTTGCACTATATCTAGAGAGAATCGTGGAGAAAGATAGAATAGATACAAAATAATTTTATAACTTATAATTTCAAAATTAATGGCAATACACCCTATCCTATCCTCCTCATAGAAACAAGTCTCTCCCCCATTGAAAACATTGCCAAGATTAGATACCTCACTTACAATGGATGTGAAGTTCGGGGTTGCAATATCATAGAAAGATAGAAATTATAATCTCAAAATTAATGGCAATACACCCTAACCTTTCCTCATAGAAGCAAGTCTCTCCCTCATTGAGAACATTTCCATGATTAGATACCTAACTTACAAGATCAAGATAAAAAACATGGATGACAAAATGCTCCCATAAATTGCTTCAAACTCTAGCCAAAACCACCAACAGCTCAATCAAGGATGAGATAAAGATGCCAAATATTCGCTAAATCATTGGGGAATACAAGAACAAGACAACATGCAAAATATAGATAATATTACAAATATTATCACTTCTAAATTTTAGGAGAATATGTGGTGTGATAAAAAATTAGTGGATAAAATGAAATTAAAATACTACAAACTCTCACTTTTGATAAGAACATAGAAGAAAATCAGCATTGCTAAAATAAGAGCAAACTCTGAGCTCTCACTAGTTGCATAGTGAAGTTGGGCAGCATTGTACAATGACAATGAGTACAATGACAGATCCCAAAACACATTGAAACACTTCCTCTTAGATTTCACTGCATATACCCATATTGGATCATAATCTAAAAATATATTTTTACAATAAACCTTCCTAATCTAGTGAATCATCAAAACTATGGTGATCTTGGAAAGCTTCTCTCAATGTTTTTTGAGCATAGAAATACAATTTTAAAGAAATCAAAGTAACCTCTTACCTTTTTAAGTTGTGATAAACCAATTGATCTCAACCATAATCATCCTCGTCATCATATATATTTTTTATTATTTTATTTATGTTTTTTTTAATTTTTGTAAATTTTGATTTTTAATTTTATTTCATTAATAGATTTAAAATAATAATTATCTATAAAATTTAACTCAATTATTTAAATTTAATAAATTAAATCATTCATTAAAATATATCTTCTTATAAAAAGATACAAATCAAAATTTGAAATTTGATCCAATTTATTTATATCTATAAATATAAATATAAATATAATAACCAAGTTTGTTTCCACATTGGGCACATTAATACATATTCTATCAACCTAGAATTTTCCTTTCTTGAACTAAATTTAACTTAATTCAATTTGTAATAGCACGTTATTACAATGACAGATTCAAAAGTTCATTCACGCATAAATTTCATTTATAAATAAAGAATTTATATACCGTCTAATGCACAATCGACTTACTCTCACAGTTTTGATGTGCCAAACACAAAGAGTCTGTTAATACAAATATTTTATTGTTCGTCACTTGCCCTTTTTCTAACATCACTAAGATTATTTGTCTTTTTGTCTTGAAGATGGATTTTGTTGTGGATTCGAAACGTCCAAAACTATAAAAAACACTGTGGTTCTTCCAACAATTTCTAAACAAACTTTTTTCAAAATCTGATCTCATTCATGGATCCGAAACGTACAAAACTATCAAAAGCAATGTGGTTCTTCCGACAATTTCTAAACAAACTTTTTCAAAGCCTGATCTCATTCATGGTTCTTCTTGGACTGAAGGTGACGCGTTTTCGCTGTGGAGGGTTCGTTCTCGGACTAGGCGTCTCGCACTGCATGAGTGACGGGCTAGGATTCTCACAATTTCTTAACGCAATAGCCGATCTTGCCAGGGGCGCGCCCCTTCTATCTGTAACACCGGTATGGAAGAGAGAAATTCTTAAACCACGAAGCCCACCTACTGTCAACTTTGATCACAAAGAATTTAGAAGTAGCGTGATCGATGTAACTGCAACTGGAGGTCCAGTCCCGGGCTCGTTTCTGGTCACTGCTCAATCTCTAGATAAACTCAAGCAGAATGTTTTGGCAGGTAAGATGAAAGACGATGAGCAGTATTTATATTGTTCAACATTTGAAGCCTTGGCCGCATTCGTGTGGAAATCAAGGGTGAAGGCTCTTGAAATTTCTTTGGATGAAGAAGTACGCCTTTATTTTGCTGTAAACGTGAGAAAGCTGTACAAACCACCACTCCCAGAGGGATACTATGGTAACGGTTTCTTCGGTGCGTGCGTTGTGGCTTCTGCTCGAGTTGTACGTGAGGCTTCGCTTTGGGATTTGGTGAGAATGGTGAAGGAAGAAAAGGCGAGACTGACAGATGAATACCTTAGGTCTGTCATAGATTTTCTTGACCTCCAGGACCCTAAACCGGAAGTTGGGCCTCCTTCCGCAACAGAGCTCTATTTGTCTGACTGGAGCCGCATGGCATTCTCACAAGTGGATTTCGGTTGGGGAGAGGCAGTGAACGTGACTCCAACGAGCTTTCCATTTGGTCATGTTTGCATTTTCCTTCCACCTCCAATTACAAATACAGATGCTAAGAGAAAAAATGGCATCAGAGTTATTACATGCTTGCCCTCTGAAGCAATGGAAATATTCAAGTCTGAAATGGGAAAGCTTGACATGTAACAGGTAACAAGTGATGTCCACAATACGTTACTGTGATCATGATGTATATTTTTATAATAATCTTTAGAACATTATAGGCTGCAGTAAGAATGGGAATTATGTGATGGTTTTCAATAATCTTGAAAAATAGAAGTTTGATTGCGTGTATGGGCACTGTGCAAGTCAATTTCTTCTTTCCTCAAATTAATATACGTGTTTTCTCTAAGATTCTTCATCTTCACTTTTATTAATAAAAGGCAATTTCTTATTTCTCCAAACTAATATATATGTTTTTCTAATATTTTCCTTTTTTATTTTCATAACTAATATATATATTTTTTAATATTTTCCTTTTTATTTTCCTATAACAATGAAAACTAACATATTGATCAATAGATATATATATGTTTTTCTAATATTTTCCATTCTCATCTTGTGCAAAGTTGGGGTTATATAAAAATTATCAGGACAACAATTGTTTATAGAGTGTATTTAATTTCCCCTCATGCCATATGGACATAAAATCACCCATGTGGAAATGCTTCAAAATTGGAGACACGGTGGAGAGATCCACGATCACACATATTATTGTTATAAATACAGGATCACACATATTATTACATAAATACAAATTTTAGTTTCATTGTAACTTAGATAAAATTTTAATTATTCTTAACAAAATAAAATAATTTATTTAATAATATTAATTTTATATTTTAACTAATATTTAAAAAGTATGTATTACATTAATGCATTGTATCATTTAAACAAATATGTTAGTTGATTACACTTATGTCCATCATAATAATATAAACCATTCATATATATAATCAATAATGTAACATTTTATAATAATTTAGACATTGCAACATATTTTATTTGATAATAATGTCGGTAACCTTTTATCATATAAAATGGAATAATAAATATATCTATGTTAAAAAAAAATATTTCTATCAACAATTTTTTCAAAATATACATATAATTGGTTATCATTAATCTTTTTTCCATTCTTCATTTTTGTTTTCATTGTATGAGATGTTGTACTTGGATTAGTCACATTGTTTTGTTGATTGAATGTCTACATATATAACATATACATAATTATTATGAGAATCTATGAATTTACAATAATAAGGAATGCTTTATAAATACTACACATATAATTGAAATTGTGTTTCATGCTATTTTAGAATATATCTTTGGTTTCATTCCATATTTTATTTCATGTGAATTTTAGGGGTTATGAAAAAGTTTATTTTAATTAAAAGTTTAATATTATTCCAATATTTATCTAATAGAGAATATAAAACAAAAGAGATAGTTATAAATTGTTCAATTATGTGTTATTCCTCAATATATGACAACCCATATTTAGGGGTTATGTCAAAGCTTATTCTAATTAAAAATGTAATATTGTTTCAATATTTATCAAATAAAGGATATAAAACAAAAGAAATAATTATAAATTGTTCAATTATGTGTTAATTCTTTAATATATGGCAATTCATATGTTCCAAAAAAAATTATGTGCATGTTTTCCCTTCCTATGAGATGAATGGGTTCCATTTTTATTTTTTTTTATAGTAACAACAAAACCATTGTAAATAAGAATTTCATGTAATCAAACCCACCCATTAATTGAACATATCAAAAAATATTTTCTAACAATTGAACATCATATTGAACAACATATTGATCATATTTTATAAAAAAAAATATTATAGCTCTTTCACATTTAGATTGATCATATTTTATAAACAATATTATAGCTTTTTCACATTTAGATTGTAAATGATATAATCTATTTTATTTTTATTTTTTTACATAAAATGCATTAACCAACCAATACTCATCATTGAAATCTACAGATAATTCCAAAGTTATTACTAATATATTAAAACTTAAAGTGCTTATCTTATTCTCTTCTTGGGATGTATTTCCCTTAGTCTCTATAAGAACACCATTTAGCAAAATGAAAAATTATAAAAAACCATTACAGTCATATTGTTGAAAGCTTTTGTGCAAGGGATATGATCTATGGTAATAAAAGCATATGAACATCTATATCTTATAATGAATATTTTGAACCCTAAAACATTTAAAAAGGAAATGAGGGTCTCAATCTATAATATATTTTTGACATAAAAAACATTATTTAGGTAAACAAACACTTTAATGAATAAATAACTTTAGCCCAATAACTAAATATCCAACAACATATCCAATATTTTATCTTTTGATAGAAAAATAATGGAAAAGGAAACATTTGAACGGATTTTAATTAGCCTCCTATTAGTGAAATTTAGCATGCATAAATAAAAGGATAATTATTTACATGATTTTTCTTCTTATCTAGATTTTTTTGTATTCGTAAAGCATTATAATGATGAGGTTTCCTACCTAAGGATTTATTTTATAAATCAAAATAACAAGGTGGACAAAAGGAGTTCGGAAATTCTACTAGGTCCGAAAGACATGCAATTTAGTAAGGAAAATGTTATCAACTTCAATTTTTTTTTTTGGTAATCCTTCCCTTAGAACAGTCAAATATGTAATCAAAGGATTTTATTTTTTGGTAAACTTTTCCTTGAATAGGAAAATATGTAATCAAAGAATTTTTGTGAGTATTTCAATAATTGATGCAACCCAATTGGTTAGATATGTTTATTGAATGTGAGTTTATATTAGGTTCAACTAAGGTTAAAGGTATGGATCCTGATGTAGGAGCATCGCTCCATGTCAGCAACGTGCCATCCAGCCAACACATCCCGCACACATTTAATGGAGAAAGGGAGAGGTGCAACCCTCTTAATTTTGAAATTTGAAATTTCAATAAATGTTGTAAGGATTTTAATGCCAGACCATGCATTTGTACAGGTAGTGGTTGAGGTTTCCTTTAATGGTTTTCTGTAGCAAGCCCAGGAAGTAGTCAAGACTAGGCATCCATTTATTTAATGTAGTCGTAGGAGCCGCTCTATGATGACGATAGCTCAGAGACGGTGAGGTTGAGGATCAACTAGAGAGAGCCCTCTTTGTAATTAGAGAGAGTGATAGGATAGAGAATGAGAGAGAGATAGGAGGAGAGACCAGAGAAGAGAGGTCTCGAGAGAGAGCTAAGACTAGTTACAGTCCAGCCTTTGTAAACACCTTGTATAGGCATTTCTAAATTAATAGAAGAGAAATTTTTCCTGCCATGAATTGTCTGTATGTGTTTGCATGTTTTTATGCATTTCATGTTTTGAATGCATAACTGGTGAAGTATTTCATAAGTTTCAATTTATTCTCGTCTTGGAGTTTCCGAGTGCAAGGAGTGCACATAGTCCGCAAGGTGTGTGTTGAAAGAGGTGAGGTAACCTCAGGAAAGCTCAAGAGGGATAGCGTTGAACCTTCATCAACAAAGGTGCAAGGAGTGCACAGGAAGGAACTCTGTTTCAAGTTCAGGGAAGACATAACTACTGAAGGTTTTGTAGAGCTCTTCCAAGAGGGCAATGAGTGAGTGCATAGAGTGCACCAGAGAACTCTATTTTGAGTTCTGAGGAAAGGGAAGTGTCGAAGAGAAGACACTCACAGAGTTGTTGAATACTCTGTAGGATCTGTAAGATGTGCATTGAGGAGAAGAATTCCAGGTGGGTGTAGGGAGTTTTCTTTCCAAGAAAACTTTTCAGATTTGAGTTTAGCAAAATACTCAGTAGCACTAGGAGTGTGAGAGAGTGGACATGTCCTAATTCCATAAGCTCAGAAGATAAAGCGCGAGAATAACACGGATAGAGAAAACCTTTCGATGTTTCTGAGTTGACAAAGCTCGGGAGGGGGATCATTTCTATAACGCAGATGAGAGCCAAAGGAACCGGGCTCGCAAGAGGAAGAATCAAAGGTTGAAACCTTCGATACTTAGAAATTATCCTAAGTTAGAGAGAAAGGGAAGATCATGAAGGAGGAGCAACAAATGACATTAGATAAGCTGGGAAGACGAGATCTGGACCATTAGATCAGTGTTCAGATAGGAGGAGCACACATAGGAGATGTTCAAATCTGAGTCATCAGATCTGGAGGCATGGATCAACATCCATTGATCTCGAAGTAAGGTGCGCATGGTTTAAGTTTTTTGGCATTTCGTGTACCGAGAAACATAAGAGGGAGAGTCTTTCGACTCCCAGAGATGTGAAACTGTGAAAATGCGCTAGCCACTGGATCGGGAGCGCAGTGACATGAGAGTCACTGGATCAAGGATACGTGCATACGGTTTAGTCCCTGGGAGACGCGCAGAAGATTGGATCTAGGCCATCAGATCTAGCACAAAGGACCGATAGCCATCGGACCCGGAAGAAGGTGCATGGGGTTTAATCCCTAGGAAGACGCACATAAGGGTAGAATGGACCACAAAAACTTTGAGGGAGAAGTGTCGATTTGTTGTGAACCGTCAGATCTAGAAAACATGCTCAAGGTTTAACCCTCGTAAGAGAAGAGGAGAGAGAGGACCTATCAAAGTACTAAAATCATTTGGGACCATCCATCTCAGAGGACGTGTGTCAAGAGACCCACATTTCAGGGATTTAGACACTGGGAGACCGAGAGTGAAGAGTCTCCAAAAATCGTGAAAGGAGAATTCGCGAAAGGACCAGGACCGTCCATCAAGGAGGACACGTGGAAAGCGGTCAAGGTTTCGAGGAAAGGCCCGAAATATTTCAAGACGTCGATACAGTGGGATCTTAGCCGTTGGTTCTAGAAGGGCCTGGGCCATTGATCTCTCATAAGGAGAGATTTCGACATTTCGTGGACCGGGGATTTCAAATACAAAGGAGTGGGACGCTTGCATCGTGATTCCCTAAACCACGAAACCCCGAAAGCGTTCGAAGGAATAGCGCCAGGTCACAGGACCGGGTCAGATGGAGAAGGTTTAAGGGAGGAGACAAGGATTCGTTAAGCCCTTTTCGAGTTTCGACATTTCGAAAGACAAAGAATGGGGGAACGCTTGCATCGCGATTCCCTGAATCGTGAAAGCCGGTAGCGCTTTGGCATTAAGCACATGGACACAGAGTGGTGGTCACGTGGACAGAGGCTAAGGGAGGAGCCAAAGCCCATTAATCCCTTTTCGACATTTTGGGACCCGGGAGTTCGAAGGACCTAGAATCATTTGCAGTTGGAATCGCGAAATCACGAATTACAAAATTATGAAAAGTGGATCGTGGTCACGGGTAGTTGTCACATGGTTGAGAATTAAGGGAGGAGCCAGCTGTGGAGTTAATCCTCTTTCGTCATTTCAGCAACCGGGAGTTCAAGAGTGAAGGAGTCGTGAGACAGGGAATCCTGACTCGCGAAATCACGAAATGTGATGAGTGCCTTTTGGACAAGGCCTGTGGTCACAGCCGGTGATCACCTGGGGGTGAATCTTTCACTTAGTGCTCAGACGCACAAACGATTTTCAATAAGGGACCTGTGGATTCGTTCAAAGGGTTCCAGCAGAGAACCAGAGGGACATTTTGGCTCAGAAGAAGATCGATCCAAAGACAGGGAGGTCGTAGAACCCTGCTGAGGTAGGGGGACTGCATCAAATCCTGACATTGAATGCAAGTTTATATCAGGTTCAACATAGGTTAAAGGTATGTATCCTCATGAATTGTGTTGAAATGTTATTATACTAGAGGTTATAGTAAGGATACTCATGTCATGTATATGTTTTTGAAAATTCTAACTTGAACCTATTGAGGACCATTAATTGGTTTCCAATATTTCAAGCCACCATTATGTATTTAAAGAGTTTCTCCTAAAGATGTGTTGAATATTACAAAATTCAAAAACATGTTTAATCTTCTCAGTTTCCCTCTCTCGATAGGTAAATACATGCTACATAGTAAGTTATTATATTATATGAAATCAATGATTGATTAAATTAGCTAAAGAATAAATCTTAAGCCTAAATTTAACTTGATTTCATGATAACTTATAGGTTTATGATATCATTTTATATTTAAGGTAGTTACAACAATGGTGCAATATATTGCATGAGGATTCATCTCTACTATGGATGCATGTATAATTCTAGTTATAAAATACTATTTATCCATAATTCTATCTAAATTTGATGATGTCATGTAACGGATAATTAAAATAGTAAATAAACTAGAGTACATACAATGTGCACAATATGTGAACATTGAGCACAACTCTAAAATATATAATAGATATGAGTTGCACAATATCTTCCTATAGAATATGAGAATATCCTCCAAATAACCGCAATGGATTCATATATATCCAAATTATATGTTTATGTCTCAATAATGACTATATTAACCTTTATATACACCTATTGTCACTCATTTCTTATGTGATACTTATTTTAGGATATCCCTATTACATATACAACTACCCCATTAAAAATACATTTCACTCCATATGTGTCCCCCCTTGGGGTCATAAAATAGTATCCTCCTTTGAAAATCTTTATCCTCAAAGCTTTGCAAATAAGGGTTTTACATGTTATGAAACCAAGTAATATGATTTTATTATATTAATTATATCTTTAAAGCACTGATGATTATCCATCCATCCAAATTTAATTATTTTATGTCATAGTCCTTGATAACTAGTCATTGCATAATTTTCCTTCCTTTAATTCCATATGATGTTGTTGCGACTTATCTAAGTTGTTGTAGTTGTAGGTCTTTGATAATATCCTAGATCAAATAATGGTTCTATGATTCCATGTTCCATTAATATAAATGATTATTTCATATTCTTCCATGGTAATGTCAATGTCAATCTTGTTGTCTTTATTGAAAACTTTCTTGGTAATGAGGGTGTTGATATGGTTTCACCTTTGATGATTTTCTTCATTATACACAACCATATAATCAAAATTATTTTTAGAGACAATGGTATCCTCTATGATTTTCCTTTGATTACACAAGATTTTCATATAATACCATCATACTTTACATGTACATCCTCAAGTTCGAGTTCAACTTCAAGTATTTCCTGGTGACCTTCCTAAATATTTGATCCGTAAATGGGAGGCCTATATCCTATCCATCTCACAAACATGGAATTCTTTGTTAAACAATTATAATCTTGTCTCTTTGTATGATGGGAAATTCACAACCGCTCAAGCCATAAGTTGAGTCAAAAAATAAAAATGGAGTCGTCCACTCGGAAGTCAAAATGGGGAAATGAGTTAGAAAAAATGAAAGTCAGGTTGAAGGTGAAGAACCAACGAAATTAGAATTGACCTAGAATTGGTTTGACTAATTTGACTTAGTCCAAGTTGGATTGACCAAGAGATATCCAAACCGACCAAAAAATACTTCGAGTCGAAGTGAGGGCGGTTTGGTTTGAATGAGAGTGATTGTCAGTCGAATTAGGGAAGGAAGTCGACCAACAAAGAAAGCATGGTTATAATGGGTCTAACTATGGGAATATCAATTAGTCAAAGGGAGGATTTGGTGACCAATCATGAATTAAAATCAATTTAAAATCGAATTTTGAAACCAAACAATGTGAGGAAAATATACAGGTAGAATTTGATCATCGAAAAAATGTAAAAACATGTAGAGGGGGATTTCGAAAACCTATACCAAATAAAAACATAGCGGAGTTGATTTTAGTGTTTTCGGACACACAAAAATGTATTTGGGTCAATTTTAGTGTTCATGAACAAACAAAAAATGTTTTAGAAGTTGGTTTGGCATCCAACGACAGAGGAAAAATGTTTTGGGGTGAATTTTATATCCGACAAATTTGAAAAACATGTATATGGTACACTAATGGATAATGAATACACATACACCATCAACTTTCTATATACATGTTTTCTATGATTTGTGGGCGAAGGTAAAACGTTCAACGAGGTCAGGAATGAGCTCAATGAATGAAAATGAAATTAGAAACCCCAAAATAATAGAAATTGTTCAGGAATGATCATCGTTGATTACCAAATCCAAAATAAATGCACGATTATGGTTAAAGAGTTGTTACTCTGGCTTACAAACCCCTAACAACCATATTCGTATAAAATGATCTTAAGTCTAAACTCGTACAAAATTCCATTTTGTTAAATAAATGCAAGCAACCATTAAGATATAGTGCACACATTGATGATTCATAAGAAAATATAAACCATGAAAATCATCATACATAAACTCAGAATTTACCATGGAAACCGAAACGGGAAAACCAACATTCTATTGGCTTTGTCTAGGCTCTTATTTAATCATCAATGGGAAAGTTACATGCTCTTTAGTACATATCTATGCGCCTAAGTAACATCTGGGAAACATCTCTACAACATTCACAGCCAAAGAACCCATTTTCCAGTGTGGGGAAACATATTATAGCAGACTGTGTCGACTGAGAGGTTAGCTAGAAGGTTAGGCATCCTTGACGCTTCAACTTCTCATCAATCTATTATTCCTTTCATTATTTATTTGTTTATATTTTATCCCACGTGGAAAGTGTCTCATGAAGTCTCATTGTTTCTTTACAATATGGTTCCTGACTTTATATATATTACATACAAAATTGAAATCAATCATGATGGCATGGGGCCCTTCATGCAAACAAGTCAACCTACTTCATCATCCATAGCCTTGAACTTTTCTTGTGTTGATCATCTTAGAGTCTTGTGTCGATAGGCAAATGTTCTTTCTGGATTTGATTCATATCACACCTACCCAGTGGGAGGCTTTTCTTCCCCAAAAGATTCTGAGGATAGATGAGGGAACTTTTTTGTAATCTAGTTCCTCTCATACCTCTTCACTTTCCTTGTAGTTTGTCACTTGAGACAAATCTGTCACATTTCTTGATGTCTTTTGTGATTTGTTCATTCTTTGTGTTGTATAACTGTGTCTTCCTTCAACTCCTCAAGACCATGAGGTGCAAGGTATTCCACAGTGGGAAGAACACGATGTTCTTCCTCCTCATATACCATGGAGGGTTCAAACAAACTCAACTTTTCCACATTCACCACTTAGTTGATCTGCATATAAGGTGAAAGTTTCAACCTGTAGGCGTTCTCATTAACTTTCTCAATGATCTCAAACAATCCATATCTAAGGGAATTGATTTTCTTTGCTTCTCCTTACAGTTATTCCTTACAGAGATGGAGCCACACCTTGTATCCAACATGGAACTTATGATCTTCCTTGTGTTGATCATGTTTGGATTTGTACAACTGTTGGATCTTCTTGAGATACTCCTAAACCCTTAGATGTATCTTCTTGATCTTATCCATGTATGTTCTTTCCTTTTTCTCTTCTCCTTGTAGTAATTCTTCTTCCTTTTGTTTTCCATAAACAATATCCAATGGCAAAGGAGATAGATAAAAAAAAACAAGTCTGGAAGGGGGGACTTCTTGGTGGAAGAATTAAGTGATCTATTGTAAGAGTGTTGGATGTAGACTATTTACTACCTCGGTTTTCCCATCAATATAAAGATGGAATTAAGTGGAGTACTTCAACTTGGTATCCATTATTTCCCAAAGCGTTGCAAAAAATATGCTCAAGAACCTAACATCCTGATTAGAAATGGTGGAAGTTGGAAATACAAAATGTGCCCAGACATGGACGAAAAATAGTTTTCTTTCTTATTTCCCATAGATTTTCTTCTTACAAGGAATGAGAACATAGATTTTGCTAAAACAATTTACCACAACAAACAAGTAGTCATGGCCTCTACGAGTCATAAAAAACTCCAAAAAAATCCATGGAGATGCTCTACCAAGGCCTATTTGGTACAGGAAATGGCATGTACAAACCAATTTTTTGGTTGCTTCCCTTGCTAGTGTTGCAAAGAACGCAACCTCTAACAAATATTTCCACTTGTTCCTCCATCCTTGTCTGTAATATCCCCAAGGATGAGCCTTGTTGTAATCAGGTTTATGAATTGTAAATCATGTTTTGTAGGCTGGTGAGCCAAGTATTGATAAGTTGGTGGGATTACGTGTTTATTAGGGCGAAGAGCCTAAGTGTTAAAGTCCAGGAGCCTGTTTTTGTATATGTAATATGCATAACATTAATAAATATTAAACATCGTTGTGCACAGACCAACCACGAAGAAAGAGTGATGGGGGAATAAGCTTCCACAGGGTGGGTAAGGAAAGAGGGTGATGGAAGGTTGGAAAGAGGGGCTAAGCTTAGGGGCTTAAGTCCTTGGGAATAATATTTTATTATTATTATAAAGTTGTGGTAAAAAACATGTTTTAATCCTAAGTTCTAGGAGAGGCAACGCATGCAGCTCCAACATGTGCAAAAGGGAACGCATGCAGCTCCAGGAAGACAATTGACCTGGGTGCATGCGGTTAAAGGCTGAAGCGTGAGCTGAGTCGAGGGTTCGTCCTCCATTCTGTCGTGGTTTGTATGAAACCGTGAATCATGTCTATTCTCTTCTTTCATCCTCCACTTTGTCGTCTGTTGTGTCACACAACTCCTAAAACCGAAGCCTGTAATGTTTTCTTGAGAAGACGATACACCCTCTGTCTGAACCGTTGAATCTGTGTTTGACCTTTGTGTGGATTCCTTTTCAAGCACCCTAAAAACTAGTGGCAAACCCGCAGATTGAGCCATGTCACATGTGCAACCTGTGAGCCTAGCCTATTCACTCTTATAGAGTCAATTCTATACCTATATACTTCCTTTGGGTTGTTGCCTTCTGTGTTTCCTGAGTGAAATTAACCAGTTGTTGTTGTTATCCTGAACTTGCGGGAATTGAGTTGAAAACTGGTTAAAGAACCGGGTTTTCAGGCTCGTGGTAGAAGAGGAAATTTGTCAGGCCTATGAGCATCTCTCTCTAGGTGAAAGAGTCTGCTAAGAAGTGGTTTTCTCCCAGAGAGAGTTCAGCACCAGCTATGAAGCTATGAGAATTCTTGATCCGACATGTTGTCGAAACCCAGAGAGGGAGGTGAAGCACCGATGGACTGTGCTTTTGAAGGTGTATACTCCCGGGTGGAACATGCATGTGGGGAATGAGAGTCTGTGAGTAGTGGGCGTAAGAAGGCTCCTGGAGAGAATCCTTCTAGATGCTCTGTGCAGTTTTCCTGTAACCTCAGTCTAGTCTAGGATTCCCTTTCCTTGGTTGGATCTTGGTCCCAACTCGGGGGTGACCCACTGCTAAGCGTGATGAGAATCGTGGTCTAAGGATGGGAGGTTCATGGAAGTTTTGCACGTGGTTAGTAGAGTTACTACAGTTTCAAAGATAAGTATATGTATGTGTTTAATTTCAATTAAAATGCATGTCTGTGATGCTTGCAATATTATCATGTATTTTGTTGCAATCATGAATTACTGTTAATTCCATTATTTCTGTATGTTAGCAGTAATCCTTTGATTACTCTATATTGTTAGTTAAATTTCATTAAATCTGTTAATTATATTTAATATGCATCTTATATATATAAGTATGAGAATGTTTTTGCGTAGTAGAGTTGTGCGGTCGTGGGGTTGATGGTCGGGGATGTTACATTGTCCAATACATGTAGTGATGTATATTTTCCACTGTCTTTGTCACACCAAAATTACCAACAACCCTAGAAGTGTGTGCTTCTCTCATCAACTGAACTCTTTTGTCCCAGGGTATGCATATTTTGTCCAGCTTGTAAAACAACCCATATTGGAGGTGGTATTCATTTCATTATGTGACAATGATCGTTGTCTCCTTTATTTGTTTGTACACTCCCTTGAAATCCTCATCTCCATCATAATCCTCATTCAAAAGTTCATGAGTGAAATTATCAAGTTGCATTACCATTCACATTGTTGCAATCTTCTTCAGTGGTGGTCAAGAAAGCATGTCTTATTGTCTATTTGCAATTTCTTTCTTGTACTTAATCAACAAATGAAATTAATGCAAGAAACCTGACCACTTGTAATGTCTCACTTATTTCATTTTTATATAACTTTGTAGATACTGAAGGGGCTGATGATTTAGTTTTATGATAGTCTCTTTTCCCAAGAGGTAATTATTCCACTTCTTTACTTCTTACAATTGCGAATATCTCCTTATGATATGTGGGATAATCAAGAATTGGTCCATGAAACAACTATGAATGGTAGCACATGGCCCTTCATCCTTGCATGAGTATTGATCCTAATTCATATCCACTAGCATCAATATCCAACTCAAAAGAGCACTGTAAATTCAACACGACTAAGAATGGAGCATCCATGATTTTATTCTTCAAGTATTCAAATGTTATTTGTTGTGACTTACCCCAACGAAAGATATTTCCTTTGGAATTTATGGCATGCAATGGTGTTTCTACTATGACGAAGTTTAAATTGAATTTACTTAAATACTGAGTTTCTACCATGAAACTCCTTACCTCTGTCACAATGGTGGGAATAGGTCATTGGGTGATGGTTGCAATATTGTCTGGATCAACCCTCAACTTCCCTCCTCCAATCATCTGTCCAAGATATGTCAATTAAGTCTTTCTAAGCTCACATGTTTTCAAGTTGGCAATCAATTAATTCTTCTTGAATCTCTCTAGCACCCGTGTCACATGTGAGAAGTGTTCTTTCCAAGTATTTATAAATATTAGTATGTCATCGAGATATAATATGAAAAAAGAATCAATGAAGGGATGTAACACATCATTCATGAGTCTCATGAATGATGAAGGTGCATTGCATAATACAAAATGAATTACTAACCACTCATACATACCTTGTCTTGTTTTGAATGTTGTCTTCCACACGTCTTCTTCTTTGATTCTCACTTGGTGGTCACCTGATTTGAGGTCCAAGTTAGTGAATAATTTGGCTTGATGTAGTTGATCAAACAAGTCATTGATCCTTGGCAAAGGATATTTATTCTTGATGGTGATCTTATTCTGGAAACAGTGATCAAGGTACATTCTCTAGCTTCCATATTTCTTTAGCACCATGATGATGGGTGAAACACATGGTCATGTACTAGGTATGATGACTCCCTACTCCAACAACTGTTGCAACTACTTATTTACTTCATTTTCTTCGATGATGAATTTCCTATACATCCCAATGTTAGGTAGTGGTGACTACGACAACAACTGAATCTTGTGTTCAACCTTTCTCATGGGTGACAGTCCTTAAGGCTCTTGAAACACTTCCTTATAGGCTTCAATCATTTTTTTTAGTTACCGAGGTTTCTCTCCACTACGTCCTTCAAAGGATCCCTGATATCGAACTTAATTCTTTCTTCTTTTTTCTTTCCTTCTCTCAGAAACAACAAGATAAACTTTTTTTGTTGCCCATGATTCTTCTTGTTTTATGAGCATTGATCCAAGAGAGATTATCATTGTCCCGATGTGCATTTATAGAATAATATTTTCCATCCTTGACTAGCCTATATTAGTGCTCTCTCTTTCTGAAAATGGCATCCCTCACATACAAATATAGACTTCCCAATATGACTCCACATATGTCTAGAGGAACCACATCTGCAACTACTTAATCAACAAAGTTTTGATTGATGGAAAACTTAAATTTGCATTTCTTGATCACTTTAAATTCCACATTTTTTCTTCCCCAACCTAGGGGGGTATGGATGCAGATGATATTGAGTCTCTAGCCAAAAAAATTTAACCAATTGTGTAGATATCAAGTTGGATTGTTAACCGATATAGAACAAATAATCCACCTTGCGTTTCTTCATGTGGATTTTAATGAAAAAAGTTTGGTCAGTTCCTTCTCCTCCTTCTGATTGCAACCAAATAATGACACCTCTTTCTAAAGATTAGTGAAATTAATCTTCCCTTCCAGGTCTGATGTTCTATCCACTTGTTCCTCAACATCCATTGATATCAATGCTTTCCTCTTATTTTTATCAAAATATTTGGGGTGCTTCTCAGGGCGCAATTTCCAACAATTCTCCTCACTTGCTCCTTTTTTATCACGTCATTTACATTTTTAGAGAAGGGGTGTTTCTTCTTCTTTTTTTTTCTACGATATTCTTCTCATTCCTCTTCTTTTTTTTTCCTCTTCCTTTGTTTCCCTTGTGGTACTAGTTTCTTGTGAGTAATTTTTTTTTCTTCTGCATGTCTCCCTCAAGGTATTGTTCTTGAATACTGGTCTCATCAATTGTCTTCAGTCTAAAAAAAATTAGTTTTCTATGAATCTAAGGTAACAATGCCCCCAAATACTTGACCAACATGTCTCAACTTTTGAGAGAGAATCCTATTTGAATTTATCTCTTCTTGAATTTTGTCATGAACTCATGCATTGATTGTCCTTGTCTCTTTCTGAAGCAATGTCATACTATCTATTAGTGTTCCTCACACCCTATTGGATAAAATTGATATTTGATAATGTTCTTGAACACTTCCCAATCATTCAAGGTTGATTCATGGGTGGCTCATTTCCTAGTGCTATTCTTACTATATCAATCTCCCACCATGTCAAATCATGTCCTTCAAGATTCAACTGAGTAAACAAAATATTTTTTTTTCCAGTTTCTCCATGCACACTGAAGTATACTTCCATATGTTGTAGCCATTGGTTCATATTGATAGAATCCACTTCGTTGGCATAAGGGTAGATGTCCACCTTTGTCTCTGCATAAAAATGAACCTGTTTCTTATTGTATTTGCACTCCCCCATCTCTGGTTCATCCTTATTCTCTGTCTCTAACTTATCTTCTTCCTTCTTGGGGCCTTCATGACAAGTCTCTAGTTCCTTGCTCTTTGTTTCCAATAGTTGTGACACCATTGATGTCAATGTGGAAAAACTCTACTCAAGTTGATCAAACCTGACCCTATGATCTTCTTCCTCTTATCCTTCATAATGGTCTCCTAGCATTCTTGAATCTCTACTTTGCTCTAGCCCTGGAAACAACTCTTTTCCACTTATTTCATAATCACTGCAAGTACTTACCATACAACTCTCATTGAATGTATTTGTACTTCTTCTCTAATACCATATGATCTGTAAATGGGATGCCTATATCCTATTCATCTCACCAACACAAAATCCTATGTTAAACAATTATAATCTTTGTTTTTTGTATGACGAGAAATTCTTGACCACTCAAGCCACAAGTCGAGTCGAAAAATAAAAATGGATTCGTCCACCTAAAAGTAAAAATGGGGAAATGAGTCAGACAATTATGAATTCCACGAAAATTAATATTATCCACATTGTGAATCACAAAAAATAAAAAAAAATATGCAATGAGCAAAGGAAAAATCTCATGACTTGAAGAAGACGGAGCTCGACATGTCAGTCATTTTTTTCTTAATGGAATGTATAGTTAGAAAATAAGGTGGGAATATAATTGGCTTTGAAATGACAATAGAAACTCCAAAGCAAGAATGAATAACATTGATTTCATCCTCTTATTTACCCCAATGATATCAAATTAAATAGATTAAAATGCATGCACATCAAATATGGATTTTCAATCAATGTGAAAAAGGGATGTTTTTTCTTATATGAAAGATTTGTTGAGTACAAATAAATCTTGGGGATTTAAAAAAAATAAGTATCTAAATGAAAATAGAAAGATATGGTCTTATAAAAAAAAATCCTAAACATTAAGTGTGGATTAACTCCAAAGTCTATGAATTTGTCTTATTCACCTTCTCTTCATCCAAATAATATTCAAAAATTGATTGTAGAAGTGTGATCCACCTTATACCAAGATTTGTTGGTTCTTATAATTCATAAGAAAGAAAGTATATAATTAGTTCAAAGGTTGACTAAGCTACCTCTCTGTCTCAAAGAAACAATATGAAAACTTAAACTTCTTAAATTATATGGTCACAAAATCCTTGAGAAAGTAACAAACCTTCAAGAATTCATTGAATTTTACTTCCATTATTGGTCTCCTTATAAATATATTGTGAAATTGATTATCCTCCATAACCTATGTTAGGAAATATATAGATTATGGCCTCATCTAGTAGCAAATAATCAATCAAAATTTGAACCACCTCTAGCCTTTGGTTCGTGAGCTTTATCAATTTCCACACCAAATTGGGAATGAAAGTTCTCTTTATAAGGAGATTCTTGATAGTAACGACATACAACAACTTAGAACCATTCATATATACAATACTAAAACCAAAAAAATAAAAAAAAAATATTTCAAATCATATCCAATCAAAAAATAAATCCTAAGATCTCATCAATGGTTTTAATTGGGGAATGTGTCCATAGTTACATAGGGTCTAAATCTAACTTCCTAATAAAACTCCTTCCCCATATTATATCTTTGATAATATGATTTCTTTAGATCTAATTTCATCTTGGTTTTTGATAAATTTCATAACAAGTAGCCATCGCTTAAAAGGGTCAATTCTCAGGATGGGGTGACAATCATGTTAGTATCCCTTAAAATAAATTTCAGAACCAAAAGAAATCAAATAGTGTACTAAAAAAATACATTGAGCAAACTATGGGTTCCATTAAGTATTTTCAAGAGTTCCCATGGATATCGAGTTCCTTATAGCCATGCTACAAGATGAAAAAGAGATTTGTTTTTATCTGTGTTATAATGTTTATATGTAATATCATGCACATGGTCCAAAGCTACCAAAAACGTCATGTAAAGTGAATCTTTGTCCCAAGAAAATCATTACACACCATAATTATCTGCTTTTGTCACCGATGCGTTTCGTACGAGGATGGAAACAAACATTTTGAGGTGCTTGAAAGATGACTCAATGACTCCCAATATATCACTCAGTATATCTGAAACTACCAACATATAGGATTTAAAACAAAAAATCTTTAATGTCCCATGCTAAGCATTGCACCAATACCCATACATGGTTTCCACTCTACTAATGATTGTTGAACCCTTACCTACTATTCAAGGATGATATAATTCATATCTTAAATATAAGAAGCATCTATATAGTACTACGCCTTGCAATATAGTGTTAAAACAACCATCTAATGAACAAAATTAAAGTGGTTACCAACAATGCAATGGTTTTATATTCATTATATCGACATAAAACACCAAATTTAATTTAAAGGCATTGTTAATGATTTAGTATTTTTAACTTGATAACTAAGTACCATAGTATATATTTCATTATCCATATGCTACCTCATATATGGAAGTGAGTTTCATCATTGATCACTAACTAGATGATTTCTCTCATGCTTTAATTCAACTCATCGTTACATCATATCATGTATTTCCACACATTATGATTTTAATGTCTTAGCTCATGTTTATAAACACAGACATATAGAAAACTTTTCCAAATTATCATGATCTTATACATTGGATTTACCTTTAATGAGCTATCAACATGTCCATTGGTCCAACACTATGGGTCACATCTATTATAGTTGTGTTCCCCACCAAGTGACATTGTTGCATTACACGTTTTAGATAGAAGTAAGATTCATTTTCAAATGTAACATGGCATGGCTTCATATGTAACATTTTAGAAACCCATGGTCTCATTTTACTTGAGTTTATTATTAGATGAGTATGGATATGCCTACCTTGTTTTGAAGAGACGGTATGTGTCACCTCTATTTTTTATTTTGTAAGTGTCCTATTTACTCTATCATGGGAGAGTTCATCTCTCTCTCACTCACTCTTTTTCTCTCTCTCCCACACACAAAAACACACCAATGTTATATGCATACATAATGTGTTTATGTTATATGATGCTCTCCTAACCTCACACATCAAGGGGCATCTACTATCAAGTCACTTTAATTCACTTCTAACACGTAAGTGAATTATTCATCAAACATCATAAATTAGTTCATGGTGCAATTTAAAATGTCAAGAGAGATAGATTATTGACTAATTAATCATGGAGATCAACAATCAACTCTTATTTTGGAAAAAATGGAAAAAGTTACACTAAATAAATTCACATGGCACATAGTTCTACATAAAAAATTATTTGATGCCTACACACTTGTTACACTAAGAATGCATTAAATTCTGCAACTTATTTAGTTACATGATATCTTCATCAGTTTATTTTGGTGAATCAAGCCCCTTACCATTTAAAACTCTCCATTTAATGAAAGGATAGATGATCATTTCTAGTGTAAATTGCATCACATGGGTTGAGATTTGATTCCATGCCATAGATTATTTTAGGGGATAAATTTTGCAAATGGAATAATTTTCCGTGGTTTTTACCACAAAATGATTTGCCAATTTCCATTTTTTCTGAAAACGATTCACCCAAATTCTATAGAATAAAATTATTTTACCTTTAAAATCACCAAAATTTTATAGAAAGTATATAAAATCCTTAGAAATTTCAATATTTTAAAAAAACTATCACCAAACATTTAGCATTTTGCATATTAAGGAATAGTAATATTAACCCATGTTTCTACATTTTAATATAATTTTTCATCCTTAAAATCATCCATGCTCGATGCTCTATTTCCTTCCATTTCCTCTCCAAGGAAAGTCTATAAATGGGAGACTTCATCCTTCATTTCAATAGTTCAATTCATGCAAAGCTATGTTGCAATTTTTTTTCCAAGGAGTTTGAATCCCACTTGCTTTGATCTTTCATTTGATTTTTGTGTGTGGTTATGTTGCTAATATTTTCCCCCATTTTATCATTTCATTAGGAAACACATTTTTCTAGTTCTCAAGAATTAAAGAGATTCCTAAGGAGGGTTTAACAACCTAAATGGATAACATGGAAGGCCATGTCTACCGCTCCCTTAAAGTGAAATTTTCAATTTTTGTATTTATTTTCTCAAATTTGTATTAATACACATAAATTAGTCTCCTTCCCCCCATTAGTTTTCAAATGGTATGCATATTTCTTCATTTGATTTTCCACTAACTACTTAATATGCTAATATTGTCATGAAATGGTGGTGTTTCATTCTCTTTTGTGATTGTGTGACACCTCTTTATGAGGAGGATTCTTGATTTTTATTCCTCACTTATTTCTCCACAAAAATGGAAATTCAACAAGAACGTTCCCCACAATGTTTGAATCTCCTTTTTTCATTACTTTTCTATTCAATTGATGCTCGATAAAAGTTTTGATTGAAGTGCCTCACTAGCATATTTATTTATGTCTACCTTAGTGGATCCAACACACTTTTTAGTTCCTTTTCATCATCGTATGCACCTAACCTCTTAGAGAATGAGTGCCTCTCACTAGTACATATGACCAAATTTGCTACAATTTTTCGTTGATATTGCCACACAAATTTGTTGCAATTTCCACAAAAGACGATTTTTTTTTTCATCGGAATAATTTTGTAGCTATATCGACGATCCAAGTGTGCGTGGAAACATTGACGAAATTATCTCTCCACGTGTCACCAGAGTCAAGTTCGGTTAACCCTTTGCATCGTCTCAATTCCGACGAAACATCGTTGCAAGTACAACGAACAACCATGACAATTACGATGAGATTTCGTCGCAATTGCGATGAAAATTTTTTCCAAGTAAAAAACTTATGATGCAGATGTTGTATTTGCAACGAAAAAACTGTGGCAACTTGCGATGAAAATCCGTGGCAATAGAGACAACATGGATTCATCTAGACCAAAGTTACGACGAAGATGTTGTATGTGCGACAGAAAACTGTGGCAACTTGCGACAAAAGTTCGTTGCTATTGCCACAGTGGTCAAAATGCTTTTTTTTTTCGACGAATTAGCAATGATATTGTGACGATGTCATTAAGTTTAAAAAAAAATTATTACACGAGATATGGTATTACCATATTACATTGTAATATGGTATACCATATTACAATGTAATATGGTCTACTCCTAGTTGAATTCGTATATTTGTACTGATGTCATATAGGCTTGTGCAAGTGACAAAAATTTCAATTTGTATGAATTTGGTCAGTGTATGGTAATGCCATATTACATTGCAATATGGTATACCATATTACAATGTAATATGGTCTACTCCTATTTGAATTCATATATTTGTACTGATGTCATATAGGCTTGCGCAAGTGACAAAAATTTCAATTTGTATGGATTTGGTGAGTGTATGGTAATGTCATATTACATTGTAATATGGTATACCATATTACAATGTAATATGGCCTACTCCTAGTTGAATTCATATATTTGTACTGATGTCATATAGGCTTGTGAAAGTGACAAAAATTTCAATTTGTATGAATTTGGTGAGTGGAAATTTATGACCCACAAGGATTGATGGTAAACCCAAGGGTTCATGAGAATGATGAAAGGTAGAAATATTGTTAGGTTTGTAAAGTGATTTTTTGAACCCATGAAGACACCATCAATAAAAAGGTTGTGATTTATGAAAAGGTTTTAAAATCTCTTTCATCACCTATGTATAAGCTATTGGTCAATTTTCTTATATGTTTTGAATGATTTCGGAAATAATGGCTCTTAACACCTTGAAGAATTGGAAACTCTTATGAACCTAAAGGGTCGTTATGACATTGACTCGTATATTCTTGTAAAAACATAATGTTATTTGATGCCTCGATAATTTAGGCATAGTGTATATAAAGGATAGTTATCAACTCCTTCCTTGATAATAATAAGAGGAATATTACTTATATAATAGGAAGAGACTTGTGGATGTCACTTGCACAATTGTTGGAGAATACAAAAAGGACAACAATAATGAGGTTTATTGAACAAGTTTATTGAACAAAGTTGATTAAATTGTTGTCAATGGCCTCTTCATCTTCTGAGTCCTCATCCTCACTTTGTAAAAACATAATAAAAGAACATAAGTTCAATGAATAAAAAAATTAATAATTGTTAAAGATGTAATAAAAAGACTAACATATTAAAAATTTCTCAATATCCTCTAATTATTTTGAATCACTCTCATCATATATGTTCATCGTGCATTTATTTTGAGTCAATTTTGGATCACTTTGCTTCTTTTCTTTCGTATTCTCTAGCAATGCTCTATTTTTATTAAGATTTTCTACAACATGAAACAAAGTATATAAAATAATGATTATAATTATAAATGGAATTCTTCATAAAATAAATACATGTCTATATCATATAAAAATAACAAAGTATGCAATTACAACTCACTTGGAGTTTTTTGGTTGTTGATGCCATTGATTAATATATCTTTTCAATTTCTTCTATCACCTTCTTCATCTTTTTCCCTTTACTTACCATTTTCATTTGACAGACCCTCTCCACAAAAAGCCATATGATTTGTAAATATATTACAAAAATACACTAATGAGGAAAGTACATAAAATCCATGGAATAAATTATACACATAATTTGACATGAATATTGAAAATGCACACACATAACATCAACATATGCAAGTACACTTTTTTCAAAGAAAAGCAACGAAAGTCACCAAACTCAACCAAAGTCAAGTATAATTTGGTGTAAATATCAATTTGATGTGATCACATCCTCCTTCAATCTAATAGTAACATTGTTTATGGTTTCAGTATCATCTCTTATCTTACCACTCCTACATATGGTTTTTAAAATGATATGTTAATGAGGCAAGTACATACAATCCATGCAAAAAAATATACACCTAATTTGACATGAATATTGAAAGTGCACATGCATAACATCAACATATGAATAGACTCTATATTCAATGAAAGGTAATGAAATTCACCAAATCCAACCAAAATCAACTAGAATTTGGTGTAAACATTCGAGTTGATGTGATCACATCCTCCTTCAATCTGATAGCAACATTGTTATGGTTTTGGTATCATGTCTTGTCTACCCAATCCTAACTATGATTTTTACCCATGTGAGTTATTGCACACTTATTATAGTGGCATATCCCTATGTCGGAATTTATTCCTCATTAATGAAAACTGAATAGAAAATAATAAGCCAAGTGAACTACTATTGGACAAGGGTTATGATTATCCAAGATACTACCATTGGATTATTGCACCTGTGTATGGAATTCATTAAGATTCCTATAATGGACTCAAATTTGGATACTAATCTATCATATATTGTTATATCCATTAAGAGGTTCTTATCCCACCAATGATGGAAAATAATATATACTAAAAGAACAAAAATATAACATCAAAATACATACATACAATATTATAATATTTGGTGGAAAATATTATAGCAAATTTTTCAGAGAAGAAGACAAACCTCAACATGTAGTGAGAGAGAGATAATCAAGGCTAGGAGAACAAGCCACAATGAGTATCCTCAAAAGAATTTCACATTGCACTATTGGAAATATCATTATATTCAAGGAAAAAATGAATTTTCAACTCCATGCTATCTTTTGTTGAGGTATTCATCCCATAGCTCCATGGTGGGATATTAGCCTACAATGCAAGGCTATGACAAATAGTTTCCCATTATCCTTATTATCAATTGATATTTTGTCATGTGTTCAACTCCTTTCTCTAATAGGGTTTCTACAAAGCCTGAATAGAGTGATTCTATAGAGTCTTATTAGAGTGATTTAGGGAGGAAGGTGGGTGATTAGGACATGTTTACTTCTATAGGATACCTTAGTTCGTTGAAGAGAAAGAGACCCCTCATCAGGAAATTCTCTACAGCATGGGAGAATTCAACCATGGACTAGAATAGCTTGACCACAAGCATGGGCAATTGATAAATTCCATTTGTGGGTTAGAGGTAGGAACTGACGACCAAGATGAATAAAAAAACACTAGCAGAGT
>JZKD02S0994486.1:582229-596822 GCA_000966675.3 Picea glauca
TGTGTGTGTGTGTGTGTGTGTGTGTGTGTGTGTGTGTGTGTGTGTGTATATATCACTCTGGTCAAGTCTCTTATGGAAGCCAAGAACTATTTCTAACCCAAAAATCTTCTTTGGGCTTAATATGATATTTTAAAGTTGCTAAATCTTCCCAAGTCAGTAGGAGACTTTCCCCAAGCAACATTTCAAACTCTAGTTCCAATCAAAGAAAGTGGTAGGAGTCATCATCATCGTGACTATTGCAACATTTAAGAGTATTGGAGGGTTACATTTTGTGGTTATTTAAGGTACATAGTGACTTATCAGGAACTAGAAGAATATCAACAGTTAGTTTTAGTTCACTTGGTCTGGGTCTAAGATGGTTAAAATGTTTAATTTTCATTCTGGTCAGGAATCACTCTTTGAGTTTGGGTTAGTAGGGTTAAACGAATTTCAAATGTATAGTATTCCATAGCCTATTATCACCCATGGAACACATTCATAGTAGTTATTAGGGCCATTATGCCTAACAATATCTTGTCAACAAACAATCAGGCTCAATTTGGGCTTGTTTGGTTTTTTTCCTACGCACAATGGTTTTTTCCTTAGAAGAGGCCATCTAAGTCTTATTTTCAAGTTGTGAAAGCCTCCCATATAAACAATCTATGTTTCAAGGATGATGAATTAAAACTTTGTGAGTTGTAGAGTTAGTTTGCAAAAGTTCAACATTGACCCTTTTCATTGCTCACTAGGTGATTTCTACATGAGCTAGAGCTTTGAAAAAATACAATATGAATATACCTTTTAAACAAATTAGTGGTTGCACCACACATAAGTAATGACCTTAAGTGAGGCACCGCAGTCATGCGACCGCCTCTTATAATACCGAAGTCATATTCCTTGTCAGGATTCGGGGTTTCGCGATCCTCAATGTCATGAAGCTCTGTCCCCGCAATATCCCGATCACCGATGAGTAAATATACCGTCGCGCCTGTTATGAATTATCCCTCCTAGCTATACCCCTAGCTCATATGACTGCTTTCTGACAGCAACGCGACCCCCTTCACCACCCGCAGGTCAGAAGGTCCACGTGCATTCACATGATCTTCTTCTTCTCGGTCTGAAGAACTCCAAGGTTCTCCTATTTCCCTATCGGGAAATCTGCACCCCACAGGTTCTCTTCAGCTCGACTCCCCGTTGTTCACTTATTGGGAAATAAAAAATCCCAGCTTCGTAAGTTACGGTTGATCATTGGGCTCTCGAATCTCCGAGACCCGATTGTCAGTCAACGCTAAATTTCTCTCACCTTGTTGGGACTTTTTCTCTATCGCGACTTCGCAAATTGCGATCTCATGCACTCTAAATGGATGACTCTTGATACTCGATGCACCGAATCTCCGATGCACACGTGAGAATTAACCTTTCCACACCATGTCGCTTCGATCAAGATTTTGGAATTCGCGAGATTGCAATTCCTGATGCTAAAGGATTCGGGACTTACCTTTCCCTGATCCCTGATATAGTATGCCACCTGTCCTCCACTGAACCTGGCTATGGCCCACACAAACCTTCCATCGGAAAATTGCGTATCACGATTTCACAATGCAAGAATACCTTGTTCCTAGAATCCCCGATGCTCTGATCCCCGAGTTGCTGGGATCTCTTGACACATGTCCTCACTGATGGACGGTCCTGATTCTATCGAGATATCCCGGATCGCGATATCACAATTCTTGCTACGAAAACTTGGATCTTTGACTCACGAACCCCCGATACACGATGCCACGTGTAGATCCGATGGCTCCTTCGGCACAGATCAATAGTTACGCTCCTCCTGAGCTTCAAACCTCTTCCACACTTACACTGTAACCTCCCTTCCCCTCCGAGAGATCCAACGGCCCACGAAACTTTGTGAAACCTCCTCCAAGGATTTCGACCGTTCTCTCTTCCCTTTGTGAATTCATGAAATGAAGAAGTGTCTCCTCCATGAGACTCGTTCTCCTACTCGCCAACCTGTGATGCTTCCTTCGGACTTTCAACAGCAGCTTCCCTGCACTTATACTTCAGTGAATTCGAAGGCCTATTCCTCCTGAGATTTTTCATGACCTTCAAGTGCTCCAAGAACTCTTGCGCGCACTCCTTCCGACAACCCTGTAAACACTTCAAGTGCCCAGTTCTCCTGACTCTGCACACACCTTGCAACAACAATCCTTCACTTTTGATACTTCAGTCAGAATTGCAACTCTGAGACCTTTAACTAGCCTGTGCACTCCTTGCATGGATCTTGTGCTCAACTGCACTTCTGAGATGAATGAGAACAAAATTTATCTCTAATTGAACCCTTCTGTCAACACACTCCTTACGGACAAACTCGACTGCACTCCTTGCAGGAGTCCTCTGGCTCAATTAGAGAAATAATTGAAACTCATTCACTCTTCCTCTTAGACTTCAATTCAACCATGAAATCACATACACAACATATAAAATAAATTATATGACAGGAAGCAAAGGTTCATGAGCATAACATCAATACACAGAGAAAACAACAAAACCCATGGATTTGAATTAAAGCTTTTCTATTAATCCAAATGCCTGTACATAGGTGTTCTTCATACAATTCTCTGCATGCTCCTCTCTTCCTGAAAAATGTTGTTGTTAATGTTACAATGATACAATGAGGGTGTCTATATCCGTTTTCCCTCTCAGACTCTAAATTGTCTAATCTATGGATTAAAATCCTATCTACCAGCATTGACTATATTAAATGCCGACTATCTACCTAAGGACGAGATCTTAAAGGCTCAAGCTCCATTTACAATATACAAAGGAACCTCCTCTTAAATGACTCATTTAAGATTTGCGCAATAGTCCCAAAGTTTTTTTTCAAAATTTGTGCTGGCTTATCTAGCTGTATTCTGATCCACGCTAGCTCGCTTGATGTGTTGGTGATGCTCCTGCATCATACTCCTGGCTTGAAAACTTTCATGGGCTCCTGTCCATGAGCTCCTGCACGGTCTGCCCATGCTTCTGAATCTCCACTTCTATCTCCTAGCTGGCAACTTCAACTGGATGATTCTTCCACTTGACCAGATACTCAAAGTATTCTTTCCGCCTGGTCCTTTTACCCACTCTCTTGTCCAGTATGAATTCCATCTGTGGCCTCTCTGCAACTGGCATCTGTTTCATCCACTAGATCACTGGCTCCTCAGTTCCAATCTCTGCTTGTCCTGCTACATATGGGTATAAATCTGCGATGTTGAATATCAGAGATATCCCGATGCCATCTGGCAATTCGATTTCATAAGCATTTTCTCTGAATTTTCTCAAGACCTTGCATGGCCCGATTTTCTTCATTTTCAACTTATTGTATGTTCCCCTTGGGAACCTTTCCTTCCTCAAATGTTCTAGAACCAGATCACCAACTTCAAACTGAAGTTGTCTTTGATGTTGATCTGCTCTGTGCTTGTACTCCTGGCTTGATTTCAACAGTTGCTCCTTCACCCTACTGTGAAGTTCTTTCATCGCCTCAGCGAATTCCTCTGCACTAGAACTGCTAGTAGCAGTCTGTTTTGAATCTATTAACTCAGAGACTCCTCTCGGTTGCATTCCATATACAACCTGAAACGGACTTTTCCCTATGCTTCGATTCACTGAATCGTTGTATGCAAACTATGTTTGTGGTAATACATGGTCCCAGCTACTATGGTGCTCTGTCACCAAGCTTCTCAGCAAGTCTCCTAGACTTCTATTGACCACTTCCGTCTGTCCATCCGTCTGAGGATGATAAGCTGAACTAAACGCTAAGTTAGTCCCCAACTTCTTCCACAACGTCCTCCAAAAATGCCCTATGAATTTAGTGTCCCTGTCCGAAACTATGCTTTTCGACAACCCATTACGTCGAATGATCTATTTGAAAAATAGATTTGTGATGTGTGTCGCATCACTAGTCTTCTGGCATGGAATGAAATGTGCCATCTTTGAAAACTAATCTACTACCACAAAGATTGAATCAACACCTCTTTGCGTCCTCGGCAACCCCAATACAAAATCCATGCTTATCGCCTCCCATGGCCTCTCTGGTATGGGCAATGGATGATAAAAACCTGCATTCTACTTCCTCCCTTTCGAATGCTGGAAAATTCTACATCTGTCAACAAATATCTTGACATCTGCTCACATCCCCGACCAAAAATACGACTCATTTAGCTTCGCGAATGTTTTGTCCTGGCCAAAGTGTCCTGCTAATCCATCGTTGTGTTTCTCTTTTAACAAGTTCTCCCTCATGGAGAAATTCGGAATACACAGTTGATTTCCTCTGAACAACAATCCTTCCTGGATCATATAACCTATCCAAGGACTCCTATCCCTGAGAACTGGATTCTCAGCTGCTTCATACGCTTCTCCAAAATATGCATCTCCTACGTACATGTCCCTAAGATTTTCAAACCCTAATGTTTTGACTCAGAATTCCTGCAGCAACAAACACTTCCTGCTCAAAGCATCAGCCACTTTGTTAGCAATACCCAAAATGTGTTTAATAACAAATGTGAAACTCTGCATATACTCTACCCATTTGGCATGTTTCTGATTCAACTTTTCCTGTTGATTCACAAACTGTAATGCATGATTATCACTATACAATACAAATTCCTTCGGGATCAAGTAATGCCTCCACTTTTTCAGCGCCTGTATGATAGCATAAAATTATTTATCATATGTGGAGTATTTCAACTTTGCTTTATCGAGCTTCTCGCTGAAATATGCAATCAACCTATCTTCCTGACTCAAGACCGCTCCTATGGCAAATACACTCGCATCACATTTCACCTGAAATGTCTTCTGGAAATTCGGTAATACCAACATTGGTTGTTCCGTGATCTTTCGCTTCAATAGATTGAAGCTTTTCTCAGCCTCTGTTGTCCAATGAAAAGACTTATGCCACTTCTTCACTGTGTCCATCATTGCTGCGCTAATCCCACTGAAATTCCTAATGAATTTTCGGTAGAAACTAGCCAAACCATGAAAACTTCTCACCTCAAAGATATTTCTCGGTGATGGGCAATTCTTGATCACTTCTACTTTGTCCAGATCCATCCTCAACTCATTCGCCGAAATAAAAAAACCCAAGTATATGAGCTCTGTCTTCATAAATGAGGACTTCTTCATATTGATCAATAGCTTCTCCTGTTGTAGCTTCTTCATCACCATGGCCAAATGCTTCAGATGTTCAGCCTCTGATTTACTATAAATCAATATGTCATCCAAATAAACAATGACAAAATTCCCGATGAATTCCCGTAGGACTTCATTCATCAGCCTCATAAAGGTACTTGGCGCATTCGTCAAGCCAAACGGCATGACTAACCATTCATACAGTCCTTCGTTGGTCTTGAAGGTTGTCTTCCACTCATCGCCTTCCCTCATGCGAATCTGGTGGTATCCGCTTTTCAAATCTATCTTTGAAAAATACTTTGCCCCGCTCAGGCATTCCATCATATCATCCATTCTCGGCAGTGGAAATCTGTACCTGATGGTTATCTTATTTATCTCTCTCGAGTCGGTACACATTTTCCAACCTCCATCCTTCTTCGGACTGAGTATTGTCGGAACAACACATGGATTCAATCTTTCTCTGACTAATCCCTTGTCCAATAACTCTTGAACCTGCTTCTTGACCTCCTCATTCTCTTGCGGCGTCAACCTGTATGTGGCTTTGTTTGGAAAACTGGCTCCTAGTATGAGGTCTATGTGATGACTCACACTCCTCATCGGTGGTAACGAATGGGGTAATTCGTCCACTATGATGTCATCAAACTCTTCCAGCAGTTCTTGAACTTCATCTGGTAAATCATCCACTCTTGTGCTAGTCAGAACAATTCTCGGTTTTCTGACCACAAAGAATTGTGGATCTTCTTTCTTCTTAACCTCCGTAAGAATCTCCTTCCCACTCATGAGAAGTACTGTGTTTCTTACTTTCAGCTTCACCTCCTTATCCTTTATCGGAAGCAAAATATGGGTTCTCCCATTCTTCTCCAGGGTATATGTGTTCATTCTCCCATCATGAATCACATTTATTTCATATTTCCATGGTCTACCCAGCAATAAATGACATACATCCATGGGAATAACATCACATAAGATCTTATCATTATATCCACCTATCTTGAATTCAACCAAGCATTGTTTAGTAATAGTTACCTGGTGTCCTTTCTGTAGCCACGAAACTCTATATGGGCTTGGATGATCAGTCGTCTCCAGCTCCAGATTCTCCACCATCTCTGTAGATATGAGATTATCCGTGCTACCATTTTCTACAATGAACTTGCACACCCTATCCTTGGTCTTGCAAGTTGTTCTGAAAAGTCTGGTCCTTTGGACTGAAATTTCCACCTCCTTCTCGGGTTTCAAAAGGACTTTTCGCATCATAAGCGATCTCCTGCCTTCAGTGTCTTCTGCCTCAACATCTCGCCTCTACGCTTCTGTGATGTGATCTTCTCCAGTGTCCTTATTTTTCTCTGGACACTCGTAAGACTTGTGCCCATTCTTTCCACATGTGAAGCATGTGATGACTCCACCTCGGCCTCTTCCTCTACCTCTGGTACGAGGAAAAGTATTGACGTCAGCATAATCTCCCCTCTTCTCTGTATGCTGCCCTTTCTATTCAACATGTGGTTGTCCTCGCTGTGAGGTTCCACCTCTCTCAACTCTACCCTGAGGTTTCTTCCATTCCTCTTTGGGATTCTGGTATTTTTCCTGGGCAACTACTTTGCCTCTTGGATGACTCCTGCCTCGCCCTCGCTGAGCTTGCCTTCGGCTCAGCTTATCCTTGGCTTTCAGAGCCATCTGATAAGCATCCTCCACCATCCTGATGGTAACCATGCTTAATTCATCTTGAATGTCGTATCTCAGACCATTCAGATATCTGGAAACCTTCTCATCATCGCTCTCCCGATCACCTGCTCTGATGTTCAGTCGATAGAATTCTTCAGTGTATTCTTTCACTATCATCAACTTCTGTCTCAGGTTCTGCATCCTCCTGAACAAAGTGATTTGGTAATCTCTTGGAATGAACTTTGCCTTCATCTTCGCAATCATTCGATCCCAACTCTTGATCTTCTGCTTGCCTCTGCAGCGTCTGTCAGCATGTAGCTCATCCCACCACAATGTTGCATGTCCCTTCAAGCGTGTGACAACATGCTTGACTTTCTTATCCTCTTTGACATCTTCATAATCGAAGTAGGTGTCCAGAGCTCTAATCCAATCTAGTAGCTCCTCTGCATCCAGATTTCCCTCATAGACTGGAATGTCCATCTTCGCCTTTGCACCCATCCTGGCAATGGCTTTAATTAGACGCTCATTCGTTTCATCCTCGGCTGCAACTTCCTCCTCACATTCAGCTTCAATCTCACTCTCGGAATCACTAAGATCCCCTGCACTAGCTGTGCGCCTTTGAGATGTTTCCATATCTTCGATTCTTGCTCGAAGATCTCTCATCTGTCTCTCCATTTCTGGATTGACTACTTGCCTGCCTCTTCTTCTCACCTCCCTATCTTCTGGATCAAGTGACTTTCATTCTCTTA
The DNA here is from genome assembly GCA_000966675.3 of Picea glauca. Lineage (NCBI taxonomy): Eukaryota > Viridiplantae > Streptophyta > Pinopsida > Pinales > Pinaceae > Picea > Picea glauca. Next base: position 589,786 of record JZKD02S0994486.1, read on the forward strand.
TTGGCGGCATGGCGAATTTCTCCTTCTCTGATAGAGAAAGCAAAGAAATATTTTCCGCTCTGATACCACTTTGACAACAACGTGGCCCCCTTCACCACCCGCAGGTCAGAAGGTCCACGCGCACTCACAGGATCTTCTTTTTCTCGGTCTGAAGAACTCCAAGGTTCTCCTATTTCCCTATTGGGAAATCTGCACCCCACAGGTTCTCTTTAGCTCGACTCCCCGTTGTTCACTTGTCGGGAAATTGCAACTCGCAGCTTCGTAACTTACGGTTGATCATTGGGCTCTCGAATCCCCGAGACCCGATGGTCAGTCAACACTAACTTTCTCTCACCTTGTCGGGACTTCTTCTCTATCTCGAATTCGCAACTCGCGATGTCATGCACTCTGAATGGCCGACTCCCGATACCTGATGCGCACATGTGAATTAACCTTTCCACACCCTGTCACTTCGATCGGGATTTCGAAATTCGTGGGATCGCAATTCCTGATGCTAAAGGATTTGGGACCTACCTTTCCCCGATCCCCGATATAGTACGCCACCTATCCTCCACTGACCCTGGTTGTGGCCACACAAACCTTCCGTCAGAAAATCGCGTCTTGCGATTTCACAATGCAAGAATACCTTGTTCCTAGAATCCCCGATGCTCCGATCCCCGATTTGCTGGGATCTTCTGGCACGCATCCTCACTGATAGACGGTCTTGATTCTATCTGGATATCGCGGATCGCAATATCGCAATTCTCACTACGACAACTTGGAGCTTTGACTCACGAACCCCCGATACACAATGCCATGTGTAGATCCGACGGGTCCTTCGACACAGATCAATGGTTACGCTCCACCTGAGCTTCGAACCTCTTCCACACTTACACTATAACCTCCATGCCCCTTCAGGAGATCCAACGGCCCATGGAACTTCGCGAAACCTCCTCCAAGGATTTCGACCGTTCGCTCTTCCCTTTGTGAATTCACGAAATGAAGAAGTGTCTCCTCCACGAGACTTTTTCTCCTTCTCGCCAACCTGCGATGCTTCCTTCGGACTTTCAACAACAACTTCCCTGCACTTATCCTCTAGTGAATTCAAAGGCCTATTCCTCCTGATCTTTTTCACGACCTTCAATTCCTCCAAGAACTCTTGCGTGCACTCCTTGCGGCAACCTTGTAAACACCTCAAGTGCCCAGTTCTCCTGACTCTGTGCACACCTTGCAACAACAGTCCTTCACTTTCGATACTTCACTCAGAATCGCAACTCTGAGACCTTTAACTAGCCTGCGCACTCCTTGCACGACTCTTGTGCTCAACTTCACTTATGAGATGAATGAGAACAAAATTTATCTCTAATTGAACCCTTCTATCAATGCACTCCTTGCGGACAAACTCGACTGCACTCCTTGCAGGAGTCCTCTAGCTCAATTAGAGAAACAATTGAAACTCATTCACTCTTCCTCTCAGGCTTCAATTCAACCATGAAATCACATACACAGCATATAAAAGCAATTATATGACAGGAAGCAAAGGTTCATGAGCATAACATCAATACACAGAGAAAACAACAAAACCCATGGATTTGAATTAAAGCTTTTCTATTAATCCAAATGCCTGTACATAGGTGTTCTTCATACAATTCCCTGCATGCTCCTCTCTTCCTGAACAATGTTGTTGTTAATGTTACAATTATACAATGAGGGTGTCTATATCCATTTTCCCTCTCGGACTCTAAACTGTCTAATCTATGGATTAAAATCCTATCTACCAGCATTAACTATATTAAATGCCGACTATCTACCTAAGGACGAGAGCTTAAAGGCTCAAGGTCCATTTACAATATACAAAGGTGCCTCCTCTTAAATGACTCATTTAAGATTTGCGCAACAGTCCCAAAGTTTTTTTTCAAAATTTGTGCTGGCTTATCCAGTGGTATTCTGCTCCACGCTGGCTCGCTTGATGTGCTGGCGATGCTCCTGCATCACTTTCCATAAGACCACAGCCTTATATTCCTTCAGGAATTCGGACTTCCCAATGCCAAAATTGCATGGACGTTTTGTCCACGAGATCCTCGATTCTCCGATTCCTGATACGCTTTAACTTCCGCTAGCCTCCGGCTAGGCTCGTGGTCCACATGACCTCCCTTTCATATGACTGTAGTCATACCACCTATCTGGACTTCGGGGTTTCAAATGATGAAATGCATTTTCCCACGGGACTACTGATCCCTCGAATCCTGATTCTCCAATATGTTGACAGTTGTCCCCTCGATGGCGCTTTCCTCCTTCTTGTCAGGGTTTCGGACTTTGCGATTCTGAATTGCAGGGACTTTGTGTCCACGGGATTCCCAATATCCCGATCCTCAATCTCTTCGATGTGGCTCTCCTATCAGTACCTTTTCCTGAAGGCCTCAATCACTGCTACGCGTCCTCTCCAGATGGACCGCTCTGATCGCCTCTCGCGATTTCGTGGTTCCAAATGTCCTGGACGCCTCGTCTCCAGCACTCGCGAAATTCCGATCTTCGATGCGTCGATTTGACCCTCTATCGGGACTTCCCCCGATAATTTGGATCTCCACCATGTGTCCCCAACTGATGGATGACCTAGATCTTTCCCGCTATTTCGAGACTTGAAGTGTCCTGACTTCCTCGACCTCAGGACCTCCGATATCCCGAGCATCGATATCCTGATGAAAACTCTCGTCAGGACTTTCACCTCGGCTATTCCCGATGGTAAACCTCATGCAACTCTTGTCCGATCTGACGGCTGATGGGTAATTGGACCAAGATCCAACGGTCTAGATCCGTTCTTCCTGCGTGCTCCTCCTACTTCCTCTTGGATGTGGAAATCAATGGTCTGGATCTCTTCCTCAGCTGATCTGACGATTGATGTTACTTCCTCTTGAGCTTGCGCACTTTCTTCCGATGCTTGGGAGAAATCCCAAGTTCTCAAAGGCTTTGACCTTTGTCTTTTTTCTCCTCTGCGATCTCTTTTACTTGAGTTCTCGCCGCGCGTATGAAAACGTTGTCCCTCCTGAGCTTTCCTATAGGTTCGACCTCCAAGGAAACTTGGCTCTTTCTTTCCTTTCTCCCTCAGAAGGAGAATTTGGATGCCCTCTTGTCTATCCTCTGTTTTCTCAAGCAACTTCTTGTTGAGTCTGCAAGGTGTTCAGTAACCCTATGAAGATCTCTCAGTGGACTCTTCTTTCACAATACATAACTCAAAGAGTTCTCTTCTTCCTATGCCTGTATGAAGAACGTCTCAATTCCCACCTGGAAGAGCTCTCAGAATCCTCAATGATTCTATTTCTTCTATTTGAACTCACAACATAGTTCTTCCTCTATGCACCGCTATGCATGCGCTCAATGCCCACCTGGCAGAGCTTCACAGAACTCCTCAGAGCTTCTGTCTGCAACTGTTTCTCTCCTACACAGTCCTGCCTCCAAGGTATTTAGCAAACTTGAGGTCTTCACTGAGTTTTTGATTCTAGTTCCTGTGCCACAACACGTCTTTGTCTGAACCTGCAGTATTCAGAAATGCAGCCTCTGTGAACGGCTATCATAACCCGCAACGTTTCGTCACACCCTCCTAGTGTGAAGCCTCAAAGACCTTCACCTGAAATCAGACACACTCCTGCAAATGCACACCTACAACATACATTAAGAACACTCCCAGACATTCATTAACACACAGTAGTGCAGGAAAAACTGCTAATTCTATTATATGGCAAATGCCTGTTTGTACAAGGGTGTTCTTGAGCTCTCCCTGGCTCTTATCTATCTCTACCCACCGAATGAGATACTAAAAAATCTCGTTTACCTGAGGGGGCTCTTAGAGCGCTTCTCTCCAACCTACCTACCTTATTCAATTGCATTGAATAGCCTGTATAGTCCGCATCCAGATCTAGATCTCAGCCTTACAAATATTAAAGGCTGATCTTATCTATAGCCTGCGCAAAGGAACGACTTCATAGCTCACCAGCGTAGACATTAAATTACATTCAATTCAGAATAAAATATGAGGGCTACACCTCTCTTCAGCATTGAATGCATGCACTTGACGTGGCTGGCTGGCTGGCTAGCTGGATGACGTGGAGAAATGCTCCTACATCATTAACACCGACCAATGAGATAGGCAAAATTTGTGTCGCTATTTCCATGAAAGTTAGTCGCTATAGTGACGAAAATACCGACTATATTTAAATAAGATTTTCATCGATATTGTGACGAATTTTCGTGGCAATATTGACAAAAATCCTTCCCTGTTTAAAAAAAATATGAAACTAGTTCAAGTATAGAAAATTTTCGTGGAATAATCTGCCCATATGTAGTAGTGTCTAGATATGCATAGAAGATTCAAATTTTCATGAAAAATATTACGAAAAAATATTTTCAAGTGCATGAGAGATTGAAGAAATAACATTCAAATTACAAAACTATGTACATGATCGACATAGTATAGAGGATACATTCAATGTAGGAGATTGAGTTAGGTTGCACCTATGTAAAGAAAGATTATAGAGACTAGGAAAGACAATATTGAGTCCTTGAGATAAAAGTTCTAGAAATATAATAAACAATGATAACATATCAAATATACATACAAACATATGCATTTACTTAGAGATAAATGTATAAAAATTTAAACTTTATGATACATCAATGCTTGGTGAAGGAAATGAGTGGTAAGTATTATCATCTATAGGAAACATGGGAAGATAAAAGATATGGTTATGTAAAAGGAGATAAAAAAGAAGGAAATGAGTGGTATTATCATCTATAGGAAACATGGGAAGATAAAAGATATGGTTATGTAAAAGGAGATAAAAAAGAAACTACTAGGGAAAGAAAATTGTTAGTCCATGAAGAAAGTTGGGGAAAACCTTTTTCATATACTTTTTGATACTTTTTAGAATTGACAAAATAAAGATATGACCATTTAATTTAGAATTTTCAATTTTAAATCTTAAATAGTGTTTTTTTGGGTGAAAAGCTAGACAAAAATATAATAATAACTCTATCCACCTAGATTAGAGCCTTCTAGCCAACTAAAAAAAACTAAAAATTAAGTTTTATGTGAAATTTAATTACCTCCACAAATTTATCATTACTATACCTACATTCCCATTAATCACATATATGGAGATACACGTGGATGGTTTCCAAAAATACTTCAATCTAGAAGATCCACAACCCTAATGCAAAGGAGAAAATAAAAAACTCTAACTATAATAATTAAGATAATTAAGAAGATGATTTTTAACCCTAACTAAAAGTTGTAAAATAAAATTATTTTTCCATTTATTTTCATAACATATTACATATGAAAAAAAAAAAACCTTATAACAAAAACATGTACTATTTAAATAATGAATTGTTTATTTTTTATTTTTTTAATCCTATTCCTAAATTTTAAAAATCCTAATCCTTTATTTTCAGTTATATTTTTTTCCTTATAAATTTAAAAAAATAAAACATATATACCTAATATTTAATTCTTATAAATTTTAAAAAATAAATCATATATTCTTAATATTTAGTTCTCACACATATAGAAATCACCCTACAATATATTTGTATTTCCACTTAAAATCACCATGCAGTCTCTTTGTATTTCCATTTACATTAAAATCTCTATTAAAATATCCGAAGTTTGTTACAAACCATACAGTTACCAAGTTAGGATAGGAAGGTTTTATAGGCTTAAAACGCATAAAGTAATAAAAATAAATAAAAAATATTGAGAATAGGGTCGAATTCCCTATTCTTATTCATGGCCATAAATTTATTCGAAATCACCCTGCAATATCTTTGTATTTCCACTTAAAATCACCATGCAATATCTTTGTATTTCCACTTAAAATCACCATGCAATCTCTTTGTATTTTCATTTACATTAAAATCTCTTTTAAAATATCCGAAGTTTGTTACAAACCATACAGTTACCAAGTTAGGATAGGAAGGTTTTATAGGCTTAAAACGCATAAAGTAATAAAAATAAATAAATATTGAGAATAGGGTCGAATTCCCTATTCTTATTCATGGCCATAAATTTATTCGTTGGGAATGAGTCATTTTAAATTACATTAGTACATAGTATAAAAGTTTATGGTTTTGGTTTTTTATATGTTTTTAAAATAATTTTGGTCTAAAATCTGCGTAGAAATTTAGAAAATATAACTTGAATTTTAGATTTGGACAATTGAGATTATGTACTCCGGGCATCCTAAAAAAAATTATAGCATGATTTATGTATGTATTCAAAAATATGATTGGAGCATTGTACATAAAATTGCAATTTACTCAACAATTAAATTTTCCAATTCGAATGATTTATGAGAGTGTGATTTATGGAAATAAACTCATTCACAAATCAAAATATTAACAATATGAAATATTAATAAGTGTTGTTTTTTTAATTACATTAAAGAAAAGAGATAAGAAAAATAAATTTCATATAATTTTTTATTATAATTTAATTATTAATTAATAGTGAAATAATCATCATATGTTACTATTTGTTAATTCATTAATTATTATTCAAAAGCCATGGTAGCTAGTATCTGTTATTGTTTATTATTATTCCCTAGTTATTATTAGTCTCTATCGAAGACAAGGACTACATAATTTGATTTATCATTGATCATCCATTAGTTTGTTTTTGATCATTTCTTGGTGTCCAATGTTGGACATATGCTTAACAAGATAACTATTTTTTATAATATTTATATTACTTTTATCACACATTTGATTGGCTGAATGTAAGGTTTCCCATGACAACCACCAAGCACCCACACTCGTTGGGCAGATTCTGCAACGGATGGACAAAGAGAATAAGGAAGGGAGTGGTTGGTTGGGTGAATGAATATGTTCTTAGGGAGTTGGTGCTTCATTATAGTGGGTGCTAGAGAAATCAGAGAGTTGGTGCTCTCAGCAAGTAGCAGCTTGCAAAACAGAAGTTGTAGCCTCATTATGAGTTGGTGCTCATAAGTATGATAATGTACAGAATGTAAAGATTACTTATCATATAAAGAAGAAGAGGTTTTTAC
>JZKD02S0994486.1:609543-625526 GCA_000966675.3 Picea glauca
AAGGAGACATTTTCATTTTGAATCATCTTGTACTTGAACATTTAAGTGGGGTAAAAGGAGGTTTCCCCCTCGAAGAGGCTTATTATCTGAAATTATCTCCTTTTCAAGGCTTTGAGTACTTTTCCTGAGGTTTTTCTATACTATATTGATGTTTGGTTCTTAACACAAGAGGTTCATAGTGTAACTGCCCGAAACCACTAAATGTTTCAGTACAAAAAAATGAAAGAGGCCTTGGTGTGATTTCCATAGGAGCTGAAGAGTCTCAAGGCATCTGCCAGTGGAAGGAAGATTGTTCATAGAGGTGATTGACAGATGGAAGAGCATTGAATTCTGTAACTATAACATAGAGGATGAGCTCGACTATGATAGAGAAGATGAAGAGTCTCGACTACTAGACAGGCTAAGGAATCTCAACATAACACCCAGTGATGATGGACACATGGGTTTAACCACTAGAGAAGATGAAGAGTTGCTATGATGATCAGGTAGATCACTCGACACGAGGAGAACATGCAGAACAGAGAGAGTGTGTTGATGCTCGAGGTAGTGAAGTTGTGGCAATGTGGAGTGGTAGTGAAGATCCTGATGTGGAGAACAATGGTGGGGTGAAGAGCATGCAGAAGCATTGTGCATAGAGCATGCACAAGGGGCACATAAACTATAAGGATGCAGAACAAAGAAGAGATGATGGTTGTTGTTTAGAGTGATTCAGGCATGTAGAAGGAGGCAATGTGAAACAAGTAAAATACACAGAAGAGGAATGGTGCATTGAATGGACATGGTGCACATAGCATAAAAGGCAGAAGAATAGAAAGCGTAAGGAATGTGTGCAAGAAGATAGTGAGTCATTTTGGGTGTGGGTAGGAGAACCTTGGGAACACAATGGTGACGCACGAAACCAAGGGGGCACACACCTTACGTTCCTTAGAATGATTAATGAAGAATTGGGTTTCATTTGGGAAAGGGAGGGGTGACTTGGGAGCATGCCCGAGGAGTGAACTCATATTCCATCATCAACATGGGCACATCAGAGAGGTGATATGACCCCATTAAAACACTCACGAGGAGTTAGGATGATCAACATAGAGAGTGCACAAGGAAAAGGGCTCACACCCAATGATGTGGTACATCGGTCCAAGAGACAAATAGTTGATGGGAACGAGGGCTTTGGATGGGAAACATGGTCCATGGAAGGGCACAATGAGCTGGTTGAGTTTGGGTTCGTGAAAGATCATGTCACACCCAAGAGAAAAATGTTTCACACAAGTGACCCTTGGAGCTCCTATAAGAGATAGGGTGCACAACCAATAGAGCATTTTGGCTAGATATTTGGAAAGCATGTTTGAGGCATGTATGCGATAATGAACTAAGGTAGAGTTATCAAGATGGAAGACAAGTATCCAAGACTTGGAAATTTTGAAAGGTTCTGGGGAAGTTTGAAAATGAAGGTCTGTTGAGGCATGTGTGAGGCATAACTGAAATTTGTGTTAGCTTGGTGAAATTCTACGAAAATGAAATGATAGCAAGTTTTCGATTGTGGGCACATATGAGGTGAACCATAGGTGGTTGCAGAGATGGTTGTGACAAAGAGTCTTGTGGTGACAGATATGTTCTTGAGTTTCTTAGTGAGGTGAGGCAAGTCATTTGACTCTTCCATGTAGCAAATTGAGTTGATAGAGCTCATTTGTAAATGTTTAACAATAACAAAGACTTAGTCAAGTGTTAGGAACAGTTTTTGTCTCCTGGACTATTTATGTGTTTGTCTTCGTTTTTGTTCTATAGTTGTTCTCTTGTTCTTGGATGCATGCTTAAATATGACTAAGTGTTTAATTGCGTTAACAATTGTCTAAGTAAGAAAGAGTTGCACTAGAGTAGGAGCGTGACAAGTAGGTAGCATAGACCAAAGTATGGGTATGCTCTAGGCGAAGAGGTGTAGTATGGACAAAGTAATATTGGTGTGCTAAGAAATAAAGTAAGAACCATCGTTTTGGTGCATTCATTTAGGAGGTGAATGATCACATGATCGGTTCAGGTCTCCTATCGTGTTATGACAATTGGTATTAGAGAAAAATTAAAAGATATTTTGGTTCTCATCACCACTACTGCATTCAAAACAGTTGTTGGCAAGATGGCACACTTGTTTCATGAAGCAATCTAGGTGAAATTTTGGTGAGGTGTCAATGGATAGACCCATCACAGAGACAACCTGAGTGTAGACTTGGTGGGTTGTTATTGGACTATGTTGTGAATGAAATTTGTGACTTGTGGACAAAAATGGGTTCTCTCTGATGCAACCCCCCTACCCTCCTGGGGTTATGCGACCTCTCATTATAGGATCTTTATTTATTTTGAGTCATATCGAATCTTTGAGCCTTTACTAGACCCCTATTAATATTACACAGGTCCCCTTTCCTTCTGTGTGCAGGTTCTGACAGACCCGTGGGATATTTTTGCATGCTTCCAAAACACCGAGTTTCAGGCACTAGCCCTTTTTCCATTAGCCCCTTCCTTCATATGTCACTAGGATATGTCCTTGTTAAAATGTGTGATTGTGGGTGCTGGAAAGAGTGGTTTTAGACCAACCCGCTTTTCTTCCCACCATTGACCTCCAACTGCCACGTATCCCTTTGTTAAAAATGTGGTTGAAATTATGCCCCACACTCAGATTTTTATCCTCCGAGCAAGTTATGTCCCCGCAATCCATCTCATTCGTCGATTTCCAACCCATTGGTGATAATACACAATCAAAAACTTCTATCTACCCTCCTTCTACAGGTGATCCCATATATCCACAAACTGTCGACACATAGCTCCCTTCCAAATCAACGACTATGGTTGATTCTGACTTTCTAGCCTTCGGGAGTTTCAAATCTCAAGTCTCTCTTCCTCCTCAGTAGCTATCTTCCAAAGTGGAAGATCTGCTGACACCTATCACTATAGATGTGTGGCTATGATTTCCCCTGCACGTCTGGCCTTCGGGATTTTTAGTTCTCAAACTTTACTTTTCCCTGTATAACAATCTTCTGGAGTGGAAGATCTACTGACACGTATTCTCCCCAATCAATTCCTTTCCCTCCACTTCGGGACTTTGGCCTCCTTAACCAAACCAATGTTCCTTTGACCTCCTCCTTGATCAACGATTGAGATCTCCTTCGGGACTTTGGCACTTTCACCCTCTTCTTTCATCCGGAGTGTTCTGTACCCAGAGTTGTATATCTGGTGCCACGCGTCCACTTTCAAATCAACATTTGACGTCCACTTCAGGACCTCATCTATCAATGATTTAAAATATCAAACTTCTCCTTTTCTCTTCTCTAGGAGTTCACAATATTTCACCACGTACCCTATGGATCTGACGGTCCAGATTCTCTTCGAGTCTTCAATGCTTCAGCTCTTCTACTATTTTTCTCTTAGGCTCATCGGTGCTTCGGTTCTTTGGCGCTTTGGCTTCAACTCTTCAGTTCTTTTCCTATTTGGGCTTCTAGAGTTTCAAACTCCTTTTCACTCATTTCTCTCAGAGTGTGTTTACCCAAAATGCACAACCTCTTGGCATGTACCCCTCCTCACGATCAACGACCAAGATTTACTTTGGTTGTTTCTCCTCCTCCATGTCTACAAACTTCTGAAGTTATGGATCTTACACCACCTATCCTCCTTGACGATGGACGGTCCAAAATCACTTTGAGACATCAAGACTTTGACAAGCCCACTCTCTTATAAACACAAGGAATAAGTCTCATGAACTTACCTCCAGATCCAACGGTTGTTGGTCATTTGCGCTCACATCTAACGGATGCGATATGTTCCTCTCCTTTGCGCTTCCTTCATTCGTTGGATGTTTATCTAATTGCCTAGGTTATTTTCCACAACTGATCAGGTGGTTTTTGTTTCTCCTCCTCCTGATCTTTTGACCTCTTCCATCTTGGAAGATTTTTTCAGTGTTCAAAGGTTTTGAGCTTTGAACTTTCCCCCGTGGACATGACTATCTGGATCTCGCTTAGAATAAGTCTATCTCCCACACACTCCTTGCATTATCTCTTCCGATATTTTTGATTACTTGATCTCCTAAGGGTATCGACCCTTCATTTTCCTTTCAAAGGAAAACTTTGTGCCCTCCTAGCAACTTTCTGCTCAAAGAACACCTTGCTGAGTGTTTTCTACAGAGTTTTCAACAACTATGTGAGTATCTTCCTCTGATACTCTTCTCCCTGAACTCAACAAAGAGTTCTCTTTGTGCACACTTGCACCCGCTCGATGCCCACCTAGCAGAGATCTACAAAGTTCTTAATGACTCTATCTCTCTCTCTCTGAACTCAACGCAGAGTTATTCCTCTTCAAATTTTCCCCTGTAAAGTATTGAATAACCTTGAGGTCCCTCTTTATATTGTTATCACCCTGGTGTGCCCTCCTGGCACGTTCTTTCTGACTCCGCAGAGTTCATATGCTCACTCCTTTCATAGCCTAAAGAACCCAGAGTGATATAACAACTTCAACGAGGATAAAATAAATCTATCTCCTAATGTAAATGAAACTTATCATACATCTACAACATTCATTCATGAAATACATAAACACACTATATGCAAGAAAAAATACTTTTCTATTATCTATGTGTGTTTATACAGATGTTTACACTAAAACTGGACTGCAATAGAGTCCTGGTTCTCTCAAGGTCTCTCCAAGAACTATTCTACCTCCTATCCTAACTCTATCTTGAGTTCTGCTTCTAAGACCTCTCTCTCTACAAATATATCTCTTTTTATTTTTTTTACAAAAGAGGGCCCTACGAGATTATCCTCTTCATCGCCTTAGTGTCGTTATTGTCTCAATTAGGACACCATACTCCCACGGCTCATTACATAAATGATGATCCATACCTGACTACAATCTAGAGCTTCTTATAGTCAACCATTTAAGGTGACCCTATCCACTACCTGTACAAAGGTTTGTCTTGTCTCTTATAGCCTTACAACGCAAATCCCCATGAGATTAGATTTTAAATTTAAAAATGGGAGGTTTTATGCCTCTCGCTCTCTGAAATGCCTGCTGATGTGTTTGAATGCTGGTGCATTTTCTGAGGTGGAGAGATGCTCCTGCATCACTCTCCTTGAGCAGGCCAAGCATAGTTATAATGATGAAATGAGAACTTGGGAAAGGAATACTGCAGGAGAGTTGAAGGAAGATAAAGTTGGGAAAATCTATTGGTTAACGATTTGGAAAGGTAGATATTTTGGTAACTAGTGGTATGATCCTAGTCTTATGAACAAACACAAACCAAGGGAGAAGTTCATGAGGGTGAACAGATCACTTGGATGTATAGATGAACACATGAATCATTGTATACTTGAGACAGCGTGGAGGAGTTTCACATAACTCTTGAGAATAACAAGTGACAAGGTTCAAGTAATGAAATGGATGGTTCAAGTGATGAAACTTGGAAGGTCAAGAGAGACAATGCAACTCATTGAATCGAAAATGTCCAATAGGATTTTAAGAACATGGAAACATTTGACACAAAGATAAATTCTAAGATCCACAGACTAAATAAATTGGTGAAAAGGACTGAGACTGTGGAAATGGTTACATTGGGATCACATAGGGAGGAGAGCATCCAACATGGAGGCAATGTAGTAGGAAATAATCATCCCAAACTGTTCGTGAGAAAAGGTAGGATTATTGAATGTTACTTATATTCAGAGATTTTTTTTTATGAGGAATTCTCCAATGCAAGGGAAGTTATATTTATTGGTTTAGGATGAGGCTCGACCCACACCAACACTGGAGGATTCATAAGAATTGGCATAGGTGGCTCAAGTGAAAAAATCAATGGAAGAGATAAATGAATTCATGGAAACATTGGTGGAACACATTTAAGAGTTCAATTCAAAAGGTATGTGGTGTACCCATCAACCTCAATGAGTTCTTCAATCGAAGGGTACTAGGAAATTCGATCAACTTCCCTTTGAATTCACCATAAACACAACCAACCTCTGATACAATACAACAACACCTGCTCCATCATACAATTTTACATGCAAAATTATGCATAACACATAACAATTCAGAAATGCACATATACAATGAGATTCTATAGTCATAGAACAAAATAATGTATAATTAAACAATATAACAAATAATAAACATGGCACTTATGTTTTGTGAAAACAACAATTGGCTACAGACCCCTGAGATTCCTCCTAGCCATAGACCACACTGATCATAATCTCTCATCATTGAGTCACCCCTGAGTTGGGGATATTACTCCACTAGGGAAAAGGTTTCCTAAGCCAAATATGGTCCACATTTTATACCAACAAGGTCTAGGACAAGGTACGAAAGCTTAACATCACTCCAAACTACAATATTTCATTCAACATCATCCTTCACAACCAAAGGTAGTGTGGCCCCTTCTCCGCACCATGATCCCTTGGGATGCACCACTACCCTTCAAGGGCTCCAACACAAATCGAATAGGATGTCTTATAGAATTGTGTCTATAGGAGTTCCACTACCCTCGGAGGTCTCCAGGTACCCTCCAAACCTCACTTTGGGGAACCTATACCCACACTTCTCCCTCTAGGGCTCTATCCTTCTCCAAGGAAACCCAAGGAGAATTGTACATAGACCGAGATCCACCTAGGATCCACAAGGTAAACTTCGTAGTCTGGGTCACCATATCCCCTAGATAAATTCTTGTAGTCAGAATGGTAATAATATAATGAATGGAATGAAAAGGATAATTACACGAAATTACCCCTTTAAATATGCATGTGCCATTTTTGACATATGGCACTCATGGCCCCCCTTTTCCACTACATAGGAGATTAATTTATAAGACATGCATAAAGTCTTAGAGAATTATTATATTATATTTGGCTTACCCCCTTTGGATTAATCCCCATATACCTAGCCCTTATCCCCCTTTCCCACTCGTGGAGTCTTATCCCCCCATACTCTTTTTGTCCCTTGGTCTAAAATTATGGTGTTATTTTTATTAATTAGTGCATATGTTCAATTTATAATACAAGATCTCCAACCTTTGATCATATTTATAAGCACAGTGACCCAAAAATACTAGCTCACCAACCTAAGTGTCATATGTATAATATATTTACAATACGGGGATCAAGTCGAGGTATTACTTTCCCCTCTCCCTTATTTATGCAGTTTCCTTGGTGCATCTATAGACACATCTACAATCAAAGTTCATCAAACATTACTTTGATCTTCTTGTCCAATAGATGAATCCACTGGACCTAGAATCACCATCATGTTTCGACTTTCTTTATATATGGAACTCGTATAGTCATCATCATACCTAATAAGTAAAACACATGATTAACATAATTAGTACATGCAATAAAAAAATTAGTATGCATTGTTATAAATAGTTTAGTGGATATCATTAATTTTAAAAAATCCCTTTTGGTCGACATGTGAATGTCCAAAGAACCAAAACTATAAACTTTAAGCTCTATGACACTTGACCTCCAACGAGGTGATGAAATTGTTTCCCATCACTTTGGGATATCGTCTGTGAGAATTGTTCATGTTTCCTTGAATTCATAATTTAAATTACCAATAATTGCAGATGGAAGACCCTGCATCATATGAACTCACTATAAAAACCCTTTCATATTCTGGTATTCCATCTATTGTGCAATTAATTTACCCATCTTTCATTGGTATGAGATTAAGTAATGTTTGAGTTCTAGTCATTTCTTGACATATGGCTCATTAAATTGTTCACTACTGACTTTGGTAACAACACACCTCCAATAGATTTGTATTTCCATCCAACAAATATAATGACTATGGGATGAAGAACACATATGCCATCTAACAACATTGTCTTATTAAGGTAGATTCAAGTGCTTGGCATTGAATCTATTATCCTAACATTCCACATCTTGAAAGGGACTTGGGTTGAAAGGTTCTTCATCTTCAATATGTATGAATCTTCTCTCATTTTTGAAGTCTACATTTTTCGGCCTGCTTCTTTGAGGCATAATACTTGAATCCTCTTCCCTTAGGCCCCCAATGGAAAATTCTCCCTCTAAACTGGATAGACAATATACAACCTTTTTTAGGGGCTAGTCGACTCTATCGACTAGACCCGATGGTTGGCTAAGAACTATTTGGTCGACCTACGTAGTCATAAGTAGAGGTCGGTCGGAGTATTTGTTAACCGACTGATCCAGACAGTTAAGTAGTTACAACTTCAACAAAGAGGTTTAAATAGACAAACACATGAAAGCTTAAATAACTTCATGTCAGAGGTTATATGTAATTGTTTTGTATTTTTATAGCATATAATAAAGGACTCTTCTTTGGGCTCTCATTACCCATGTATGTATAAATATATATTTCTATGTGTGTGAATGTATCTCTATGATGTCTATGTAAGGATGTACTGATAACTCTCCCTACTTTTCCCTAGATTACAACATTGGTTATGTTGTCAGTAGTACTAGACTTGGGCATGTAGAAGTGTACATAAATGCTAACTCTATAAGACATACTTGATTGGTGGGAGTGAAAAATCAAAAACTACATCAGAAACTACACAAGAAGGAATAACCTCTCACTAGCCAAAGCACGGTCATGATTCTTTTCAGAGACACGTGAAATATTCCTTGAAGCTATACCAAAATCATTATTTCAGCACATTAACAGATCAGGTAATGAATAATTTGATACTTGACATGGATTTAGGCCTAAAGTTGACAATTGGAGGAAGAAAAAATTTGCATGACTGGATCAAAAGAATTATCGAAGATTATATTTCAAACCAAACCATTGAAGATTGGACGTCTCTCAACAAAATAAAATAAAAAATATACACTGAACTACATGATGGATTTTTCTACTCGGTTCTAAAAATTCTTCATAAATTCCTATTCAACAAGGGATTCAGTGACATCATGGAATACCAACCAAGACTACGCACACCATTACCAAATATTAAATTCCAATAAAGAGAAGAAAAGTGGGAACCATTTCTTGACGCAAAGTGCAAAGATACAAGAAAAGGATGGGACTAATTATTGAAGAAATAAACATGGCTAACTCTATCGACTTAGAGTAAGTAGGGTCAGTAATGGGGGGTCGGTCAAAACTATGAGATGCCATAAAAATATCAGACTTGAATTAGTGTTTCCTAGTTTGAAATTTCTTTAAGAGGGAATGATCCAAAAAGGATCCAGAGAAGACTAAGGACAACTCATAATTCACAGAAGCAACACACAAAGCTCAGAATGGCCTCAACAAATAGAGGAAGGGAAAAAATTCAAAGTCCTCAAAACTCAGTGAAATTGGCATCATTGCGAAGAAGACGTCACAAAATTTCCAATAGTGTAAATGGATCGTCAAATGGATTTATGGATCGAAAGGTATTCGCAGTCAAAGTTTTGGTCAACCTAGTCTAGTGAGCAGGGATGAGTCAACATTTGTACTACTGACATTAGCATCAGTATGGATGACATCAACATTCGTATAGTATACATAGAACATGTAGAGGGAGACATGTGTCATGTTGATGTTAGCATGGTGATGTGGCAGCACCATAGGCTGCCACGTGTCACTCATTTTTGACATTTTTGGTCCAACATGTGGACCAATGAGGAAGCGCCAGTACATCCACGTGGAAAACCATACGGGTCGTGGCAGGTTGAAGTGGAAGGATGACATGGAATATGATGTGGCAAGGTGATTTTGCAAGTGGATTGTGTGGGCGAATGGATGTATGCAATGTGGCAGTGGTAAAATGCCCAATGAGGGCCCAAAACCAGATTTTCAAAAATAAAAAAAGGCCCTCCAAATCTAGTAGAGTCGCGCCAAATATGGTGGCCAAACTTTTGATTTCAAAAAATATAAAAAAACATATCCAAACTTGGTGGCGATTCCAAACTCATATATATTGTTATAACTATAATCCCAAAAGGGGAGGCCCCCAGGCTCGACCCTGGGACCTCCTCCTATCCAAACGCCTTACAATATCCTTTTCCAACCATTAGGCCAACGTGCTCCATCGGTCAATCCTCCCAACATTTAATTTAAATGATGAATTTAACCCATGGACGTAGGAGGCAACTTGATGATACGATCGGGCATGATTTTTGAGACAAAGTGCAGGGAATTAATTGTAGGTTGTAGGCACGAAAACCAAGACAAGATTTATCAAGGGCCTGAGAGTGTCAGAGTTGGACTGAGGTGTGGAGACACTCATTTTTTAGTAATTCAACGTTGAAAATTCAATGGTTATTTATGTTTTCTAATCTGAGCAAAGCTTCTACAGCTTATTTCCAAAATGAGGTATACTTATGTATTTTTCCAAATTCTTTTGTTGAGTTAATAAAGAGGCCTAGCCATTTGAGAGTAGGACCCGGAGACATAGTCCACCAGGGAAAAACTCTGTTATCAAGTTTTTTTGTTCATATTTGATGCTCATGTCTCTTCATTATTGAGATTTTCCTTCTTTATGGTGCACTTTAATTTATGCTCATTTAATACAATTCTTTATAATTCACTTCAATGAAAAGATATTAGATCATGTTGGTGTCAAAGAAGTTATCTTTGACTTGAATTGTTGAGTGTGAATTCTTACTAGGGCCAAGCATAAGTAGGGTTAAGGAAGTCTTAATACTTTCAATCCTGAAGTTGGTCATGCATCATGAAGGAAGAAAATGGCATGAGAGGACAAGCATGATGAATAGGAGAAAAAATTCCATATTGTCTTTTATCACATGTCATAAATAGTCGAGTGCATTTATGGAGACTAAGAGAAGAGGATGATGAAGAAAGGGAAGAAAAATGAAGAACAAGATTATGATAATGCTTCAGTAGATCAAGGGGTTGGAGGAGACCCTCATGAGCCTCCATCTTCACCATCAAGTTCTATCTCTTCTTCCTTTGAGAATTCTCATCATTCTCATCATTCTAGCCATAAATCTTCTTTTAAGAAACCATTATTAAATCTTGGTGTAAAATTTGTTTTACTTATGTTTAATGGAGATGCCAATCCTGAAAATCTAGATAATTGGATTTGAAAGGTTGAACTAGATTGACATGTTCAATATATTTTTGAAGAGGAAGTTAAAGTTCAATTGGCTTCTCTTTGGTTTGAAGGAACCACTCTCGTATGGTTGGAGAGAAAACTTTGGGATAGACGTAAGTGTGGTAATCTTCTTTCCTCATGGTTGGAATTTAAATCATCGATAAGTAATCAATTTTATCCATTGGGTTATTTACATAAAGCAATGATGGAATGAAAAACTTTAAGACAAAGTAAAGGTCAAATTGTACAAATTTTTACAGAAGAATTTTGGAAGAAAGATCTTGCATTAAACATTCCTTTGGATTCTTATGAAAATTTAATGAAGTATACGGGCGCACTTCATAGTTATATTATTCAGACTTTGCTAATGTTTAACCCCACCAGTCTAGACAAAGTTTGTGTGCAAGACACTCACCTTGAGAATAGGGGAAAGCATGTTCAAGAAGATCCCACAAAGAAACCTTCCAATCTCCCACATAAGCAGTTTAAGAAGTTTAAAAGGAAGGACAAAAATACTGCCACTGTAAACAAGGAAGAAGGAAAACCATCTTGTACTCATTGCAAGAAAAGTGGTCACGATGATGAAAAATGTTGTAAATTACATCCAAAGAAGAGACCAAATAAGTTCAGTGGAAAGGGGAGGACAAATACCATTGCTACAGTACAACAAGATCTTGATTGTGATTTAGGAGACAAAGGAAAGATCATAGCGGTTAGAGTACAAGGTAAATATTCCCTTCCTGCTAGTTCAAATTCCAATAATTAATCTCATGATGATGAAACAAACATGAATGAATTATTTCATATAAGAGTTTTATGTAAACACACAAAGATAGATACATTGTTTGATTCAGGCTCCCAAGTAAACTTGATATCTGAAGAACTTGTCAAAAAGATGGCTCTTGAAACTAAACCACATCCAAAGCCCTATCCTCTTGGTTGGGTATGTGATAAAGAAAAACTTAATGTCACCAAGCAATGTAGGGTCACATTTTCCATTGCTTCAAAGTTGATTGATGAAGTGGATTTGGATGTTGTATCACTTGATATATGTGGCATAGTTCTAGGGAGTCCTTATCTTTATGATAGAAAAGAAGTCTTCTTTCATCAGGAGAAAAAATATCAGCTTACTAAGGGGGGACTGAAATATATTGTTAGAGCCCACAGCATGAGGGTAAACACAACACTTGTTAGTGCAAGAAAAATGAAGAGACTCATAAATACTAATAATATATATGTACTGATGGTCGTAAGGGAGAAAGATGTTGAAACATCTTACGCTTTCCAAAGATGTGATCCTTTTCATAAGAAATAATTGATTGATATTATTTCTATGTATGATGATATTTTCTAGGAATTAGATGGATTACTTCCTAATATGGAAATCTAACATGACATACATATTTAGAAATATTATCCTCTTCCTAATGTGGGAATGTACATGATGTCAGTTGTAGAGATGACGGAGATCAAGAAGCAGGTACAAGGCTTATTGGATGAAGGGGTCATCAGGCCCAACTCATCTCCTTTTGGTTCTCCGATCGTTATGGTGCCAAAAAAAGGTGGTACATGTCGAATGTGTGATGATTACCAAGACTTAAATAAAATTACGATGAAAAATCGATACCATATTCCTTGTATAGATGATTTACTTGATCAATTAAAGAATGTTTTTTATTTCACTAAGCTGGATTTGCACAATGGATACCATTAGACCAGGTTTGCAGAACATGATGCATGGAATACTACCTTTAAAACCAAACAAGGATTATTTGAGTGGTTAGTTATGTTGTTTGGGCTTTACAACCTTCATGCATGTGATGAATGATGTATTCAAGCCATTTCTAGATGATTTTTTGATTTTACATTTATACAACATTATTATATTTAGCAAGACTTGGGATGAACATGTAAGGCATGGAAATAAAGTATTGGATACTTTGCAAAGTGAAAAGTTGTATGTAAAATTATCCAAATGTGAATTTGGTAAGACTGCACTTGTGTACTTAGGTCATATTTTAGGAGGAGGACAATTGAAAATTGATCCTTCCAAGATTGATGTAATTGTAAATTGGCTTGATCCCAAAAGTGTAACCAAAATATGAAGCTTCTTAGGTGCAGTCTAGTATTGCAAGGGATTCATTTCAAAATTCTCCTTTATAACAGCTCCTATGCATGCCTTGACCAGTGTGAAGAACACTTTTCAGTGGGGAGGAAAGAAACAAAAATCTTTCAACACTTTGAAGGAAAATATCAGCACCGCACAAATATTAGCATTGTTGAATCTTCAACAACCCTTCAAGATCGAGATAGATGCCATCGGATATACCATGGGTACAGTATTGATGCAATATAGTAATCCTATATGTTACCACTCTAAAAACTTTAACCAATTTGTTGTTAACTATCCTACATATGTTAGAGATTTGTATGCATTAGTTCAAAGTGTAAAGAAATGGAAGCACTACTTGTTAGGGAAGGAAACAATCATACATACAGATCATCAACCCTTACAGTATCACCAAGCACATACCAAACTACAACAATATCGACATTACATATGAATGGGTTTCCTACAACGATTTAATTTGGTAATCAAGTACAAAAAGGGTACAAGTAACAAGGTAGTTGATATGCTTTCTAGGCCTCTTGTTGTTGCTTCTATTATTTTTAAGAATGTTTCTTTATCTCATGATAGATATGTGGAACAATATGTCATTAATTAATATTTTAAAGATGTATATGAGAAGCTAACCCATGGTGCACAGGTAGAGAACTATTGTCTGCAGATAAAACTACTCTACCATCTTGGAAAGCTATGTATTCCTACAAGTGAACGAGTCCATGTAATATGAGAATCTCACAATTCTCTTGTGTCTAGGAATTTTGGGGTAGGAAAAACTATGGCTCATCCACAGAGGTTTTGTTACTGGCCTCAAATGAAAGAAATTGTAACTAAATATGTAAAGGGGTGTTTGATGTGTGTTGTGTCCCTTTCTCCACTTGAATGAGAAACAGGAGGGCACTTGCAAGTCTAGTTGGGCCTACTAGAAAGGACAAAAGTTAGTGTATGAATTAAAAAATTCAATCACATGAAATAAACAAACAACTAAGATAGAAACAACTAATAAAATAACTAAGAAAATGAAATTAAAATGCATAAGAAACTTGAACCAAGATCAATTAACCAAATGACCAATAGTCATGCCACCAATGGATAACTATATTAGTGGGAAAACACCATAGAAAAAGGAGGACTTATGGGTCCCCTCTTCCTCCTTGGGAGGGATATTGAGTCCCCTATGTGAGAGATCTTCTTACAATGATAAAATATAAAGAAAATGGTGAAGAAATCCAAGCCTATTCCCTCAAGAGGTGAGGTGAATAGCTTATTGAGATGATGCAAGAATACTCCAAGAAGAAAAGAGGTTCCTTGAAGGGGAATAGAGGCAACATAACAATACAATGACATTCTTGAATTCTTAGTGAACCCATGGCCTCCTTTTATACCATGTATTTGAAGCAATACTCAGTTGGTTCTTAGTGTGGACAAGCGGCCCTTTAGGGAACCCTTAGGTCTTTGACCAACCCCCCATTCGAATTCAGCTCTAATGTAATGTCCCCCACCTCTTAGAGAGGTGATGAGGAGACTCAGTGGCCTGGGCAACCCCACTAGGTCATAGTCTCACACTGAAGGGGGGAAAGTCAAGAAGTTAAAAGTTATATTTTTAAGTTGACTTAAGAAAGGGAAAGGATAAAGGAGTAATAGATAACTCAACAGAAGAATATAAGATTAACCCTGGGAGTTAACCTAACTCAACAGATAATTAGAAGGAAAAGTATAAGTAAGAGGCTGGGGTGCACCTATTACTCATTCTGGTTTTGGATTAGCATTGGTTATTTCTCTTGAGCATTTAGTTTGGGGGTTTTGTTGTACAAACCCTTGTGAGAAACTCAATGGTGAAATATCCACTCACCTTGTTCCACAGCTTGGTCTCGGGGATGAAAGACTCCTCCACACCATTCTATTCTCATCCCATCTCCATATAGCACTTCAGAAGGTGCAGGAACATCAGTTTGAGGGATTTTCTTGAGGGTTATCATCATTCTACATTTGTCTACAGATTGGGACGTCTCAGAGCCATAGGGGACATCATGTGATTCAGTAAAACTCAGATCTAGGGAGATCTGCTTGAGATCTGAGCCCAAAACTTCTCCCATTGGATTCTCATAGCCAGATATATATTCTTGGAGAGTTTCAGAGCATTTGGAGGCCTCTTTCATCAGGGCCAAACCTGCTAGGGTTTCAGTCATCCAGTGTGGCGCACCATTCAGTGGAGATTTCAGATCTACAACGATTGAGAGGGATATTGGAGATTTGGTCACATGGGTTGTTCTTACCATCACCCGATCTATATTATTGGAGAGTTTCAGATCATTTGGAGATCTCCTTCATCAGGGTCAAACAAGATAGGGTTTCAGTCATCCAGTGGGGCACACCATTCAGTGGAGACTTCAGATCTACGGAGTTTGAGAGTGGATTTGAGAATTTGGAGATCTGGGTTTTTCTTCCATTTGTCCGATCTATCATTTGTCATATTTCTCGAGATGATTGGACACTTTTGGTAGCAGGGCAGAATTATTCAGGGCTTCAGCATTCTAGCAGGACGTGGCACTTTCCATCTTGGAGGTTGAGCATTAGTACGGCTCAGATCTGCTTGATTTAGTCTTCATTGTATGTCCATCCTTTGGAGGCTCATTTTGTATTGTCGGGAGCATTTTGTAGCAGCTCATATCTATTGCTTGTACGGACATCTGAGGTTTATGCCAGATCGGCCATCTATTGTATTGATATTACATTGCTCATAATAAAAAGGTCAGATCTTTGCTTGTGCTTCTACATATTGAATATATTGTGATCTCCATG
>JZKD02S0994486.1:625536-637780 GCA_000966675.3 Picea glauca
ATCTTGAATATATTGTGATCTCCATGTGTTGATGAATCTTGTATGCACTTAAAAACTCAATAAATTAGTAGTAGTTAGTGATTCCAAGAAATAATTTGGCTTGGGATCATTACATCTAATTTGAGGGTTAAATCAAGTTGGGAGTTGGTTCAGAAGTGGGTGAGGGGGCGACAAGAACCATAAATGTGTCGTTCACAGGAGTACACAGCTTTTCGTGTACACAGTCACACATATGGTGCATTATGCACTCTACAATCTTCTTTGGCACGCGCATTGTGTGTGCGCTTCCTTTAGTGTTTTCTCACATGCCAATTTTTTGACCAATTGTATAGTTTTTGCCCATTGGAAATGTTCTTTTGGTGATGCAGGTGAACTAATAGTTTTTTTGGAGATGTTGTATTCCTGTAACCATTTGCATGTGATGTTGTGGAAACAATTTCAATGATAACATATGCCCCCTGATGTGTGAGGTTATGAATATACGTATAGCCGAAATACATCAATGTTTCTTCTACTGAGTGTACCATTGTAAGAAAGAGTGTTGATAAGAACTGCAAGAGAAATCTTTTGGAGGGAGATGGGATACTGTGGGACCCAAACCTTTCTCTAGGTAGAGGAAAATAAAATTTGTATACAAACAAGGCGAGAATTCCCCATGCTTGTGTTATGTAACTCAAAAATGTAAGACAGTAACTGAGGTTGTATGCTGATGTAGATAACTACAGCGCCCTCCAGGGTGGTTTGATAATGGAAGATGACAATTCTGATGGTGAACATACTCTGAAAAGAGGCAAATACACTTGTAAGAAGTGTTGATGACTCATAGGAATTGATGGCCTATCAAATTCAGAGGTCTTCAACTAGTATAAAAACAACTGCAATAGTCTCAGAGTAAGACCCATTGTAACACGAGATTGTGTTGAAGTCAAATTTTAAGGGATTCAATGACAACATAGAGCAATGACGGTTCTCTCTGTGTTGTCCAAGACTCCTCATTGTAAAGGTAATGAGAGTCAAGATACTGTCACCCTTCTAGAAATTGTGTTGATGTCGACAAAAAGGGAGACGCGACTCTAAGAAGCAAAAGGGCTTAATGAAATCCAATGGATAAGATCATGAACTGATAAGGAACATGAATGAATTCAATATGCATTGATACTCAAGAATGCCCTTGGTTGGGGGTATATTTCAAGGATGATTGGTAGCAACTGTGAAACTGTATCTATCATCAGGGGGACAACTAGACATGGGGTTAAATTTTTCCAAAGGTGTGACAAAGTAGACAAACTTAGAGATCAGGGGTACATGGATGGTGGGATACCTGGGATTTATAGACAATGTCAACATGGATAGAGGATAGTGAATTCCCCAGCCAAGGGTGACATGGGTTGCGTTTCTGGAAAAAAAGGAGGTCGTCAAGGGTGACAACAAAAAGCTAAGTAAATGTTGGAAACAAAGGATTTTTTAAAATTACCAAATAAATAAAGAATAATTTGGGATGAGTGTACAGATATAGAAATGGGTGCTCGAGTACAAGATGGCTTGGGTTTTGATGGTGCAAGTTGCATGGATTACTGGTGGAGGGTGGGGGCCCCATACATGGGTTTCTGTATGAGGTAAATGAATGGAGGGAAATCTACATATGGGAAAAATGATTGTGGATGAAATGCAGGGTTAATGATACTGTGGAGACGTAGTGAAAATAGAACCGTGATGAGATAACATGGGACTCCATTGGGAAAACTAGAAAAATGAGGAGAATGAATATGTGGTTGATTCTTGGAAATGAGTAAGACTATCAGGACTCCCATCCCTGAGGGGTGAAAGAAGCATGATTGTCAAAGTGCCAAGGGGGACTATGAATGGGACAAATCATGTGGGAGAGAGTGCTACTGGGTGACAGTACCAAAATGCAGCAGAGGTGACAATACTGCAGAGCCGGATGTATGGACCCTAAAGGTGAATGTCGGAGGGTGTGACTGGGAGATGCAATTGATAGTCAAAGGGAATGAATACATGATAGTGTCAATCATATACCTAAAGGGGTTGCACTAGTTTGTGATGACCAAGTACCTGCACACATTAAAACTGAATACCCGACATGAATAATATCTGAAGATAAAGAACGTAGAATAACTATTTGATAATTTTGAACATGAGCATGTTTACCTAGGTGTGATGTGATAAAAAATGATCCCCCAGGGCCGAGCATAGATGGTGACCCAGGGAATGTGAATGTGTAGGTGGTGGGATCCTGATCCCATGGCTGAAGACAAATAAAAAAAACAAAGACTTTGATCTCCTATAACTCAATGTGGAAGTTTGGCAAAGGGGACGATATATATCTATGGGGCCCACAATGTTGCCTCATTTGTACCTGCTGTCGTAGTGAGTTCATGAGAGTTTTTAGAGAAAATTTGGATATTACGGGAGTTTGAGCCGATCAATCCAATATTTGTGAGAAATAGGTTACTGGTCTCATCCTCCTGCATAGTAGATAGGTTCTAGCTTCTGGGAAGAGTCGTACAGATGGTCGTACTAGGGGTGTTTGTAAGGTTGGTCCCACCAATGCATGAGACAAGGAAGGATACCTGCATTGAGATACACAGGTATAATTCCCTCTTTCATGAATGATGTGCATCTATGATGAATACAACCACACATGTGGGCTTGTGGGTGGGAAAGACATGTGTGCACTTAATGCACGTCTATTTGAATTACAACTACGCACTGTGCGCAATTGTTTCTCAGTCAGTTGTGCATAAGTGCGCAACTATGTAGAGAATAGGTGCGCATGAATGTGCACCTATGGGTGTGACAGATGTGCATATATGTGCATATGTTCCTTCGACAACTGTGCATTGATGTGCAACTGTACAAAGAACATGCATGCACATGTGCACACCTGTGGGTGCTGACAGTTGCGCACTTGAGGCAAAGATGGGGGGTTTTGAAGAAACTTGTATTTTTTGAATATTTTTGTAATGATGATTGTTGATCAAGTGTTCTCTGTGTGAAAGCAAGTGATCAGTTCAACATGCCAGTCCACTAGAGGGAGCGAGACTCGAAGCGCCTCTGGGAGGCAGTGAGAGAGGAGTCGGGCACTCAAAGATTCTTGGCAGCCTATGGGTTGCTCAAGTTCTTTGAATTCCCATTGATAAACTCGCAAGAGTACCTTCTTCAGTATCTGATATCAATCTGGAGCACTGATCTACAGTGTTTCATTATGCAGGGGAAAAAATTGACATTCTCGCCTATGAAGGACGTCTATTTCTTAACAGGGCTCCCCTTTTGAGCAATGGCCCTACCTAATGATCCCTAGTTCCAAGGGGATCTACATTTGGCAGAAATGGTACAAAAGTATTTTTTGGGGCTGAACATTATGTCAGGCTCAGTCGTTCACATCGAGGTGATGGATGCACTCTTGCATTAGTGCATCGCAGTGATGATTGTGAGGATCTACGGATCCTTAGTGACTCAGTGGATCAGTGGTGGTCAGTTGAGGATTATGGAGAGAGTATTGGGTAGAGAATTTTTTTATTGGGGCTTGATGTTGCACGCTAAGATGATGGGGTAGATTAACCTGTGTTAGACCACCAACTCCAGTGATTTTTCCTTTGGATCTATCCTGGTGGAATGGTTTCTAGAGAGGGTGCCCATGTTGCACCCTAGAGTGTTGTTGCTGGTGGCTGGGGCACGGGATCCACGAATGATGTGGTGGGCATATATTTTGGTATGGCATGGAGGTGGGGAGGGTGGCCACTATTTTAAGGCTACATTGGTGCATTTGTTGTGCCATATGCCACATATTATATTGTGGTTCCCATATGGTGGGATGGACTTTCGACATAATCTGGATATGGTGTTTCCTCCTCGAGAGGATTGGGATTAGAGAGGTACGTTGATGTACTTTATGTTTTGTGATTTTGATAGTATAGAATATTTTTATGTGTATGGATGTTGATTCTATACTTGTTTTTGTTTTTTCAAATGTTGGGTTGCGGGGCCGAGAGGTAGAGTTGGTTGGAGAGACGACTCGTCAAGGGCTAGTGAGACTGTTGCGGGTAGAGTCACGGGTGGGAGAGAGACGTCAGAGGGACGATGCCAAGGTGAGACCAGTAGATGAGGTGAGATTTAGAAAAATGCATTGATTTGAAAATCCAAGTGCAGGGCCATTGCATGCACCTTAGGCAGAGGCCGACATATATTTAGAGGATTTTGGACACCGGTTGAAGGTGGAACTGTAGGTTGTGCCCGAGGGAATTTGGTCTCATATCTAGGAGGAGAGAGTCATGGAGAAGTGTGTGGGTGTCCCTGTAGAGTTGCAGAATTTGATACATAGAGAAACTGTAGCAGGTGCAGCGATGATTGGGTGACTACCCCCTGGACCTGGAGGACCCCTAGCTAGTGGGGCACCTCCTGCAGATAGAGGACCTGGTGGTGGTGCTCTGGGGGAACCGTGAGTGCCGTGATGTATATTTTTGTATCTATATAGGCCTGTGAGCCCATTTTGTATAGGGTAGTGTGACACATATTTTGTACCTATAGGGGTGTGGGGGGGGGGTTCACTTGCCTATGGGTGATGTACATTATGTACCATTTTGTAAACATTGATGACACATTGATAGTTATATATATATATATATAGATAGATAGATATACATGTTGGGGATCTCTGTGATGGTTACATGTGATGGTATTTTTGTTTGTGTTTTTATGATGTCTAATCTATATGCTATGACAAAATTTTGATTATTTATGTATGTGCGATGGTGTCTTGATGTGATAAATGTCAATCTAACACTAGGTTAGCCACATTGTCTGTATTTGATTAAATTTTCGTGGAATATGTGTACATGTAATTGAATCAAAATTTCGAGATAAGATTCTAACTTGCAGGTATTTGCGAAAAAGGCAAGGATCACAGACAAGGTATACATTATTGAGCTGCAGGACAACAAGTTGGGAATCTAACAAGATGCTAAGGTGACGAATGTGGTGGTGACTAGCCTCATCAAGGAGGCCAATGAAGGCTATGTATTCTTCTTGGTTGTTGGTTGTCGAGCCCAAACATACGCCGCTAGAGTGGAGCAGATCATGTGAGGTGTTGTAGAGGGCCCAAGTGGCAAAAGCAAGATTATGTGTCTAGCGGCTAGCTCCTTCAACGAAACTAATGTGGCAGGCCGATGGAGGAGACATATTTCAATGAAATGAATGGTGGATCAGACATGAGAAGTAGAGGCGAAAAAAAGGACTAAAAACTCTACAAATGTGTATGAAGAAAAAACCTAGTGTAGAATGACTACGCTCAGGCATAAAACTTCTTTAAGTATAACCCATTAATGGGCTCTCTAAGAGGGTACCCTTCTGGAGAGGCCAGGATGTATGCACCTTCAGTGAGGTAGTGTTGGATGATGTAGGGTCCATGCCATAATGACTCAAACTTCCCATGGCCAAAAGTATCATGAGCGATATCGTAGTCTAGGATGAGATATCCTTCATTGAATGAGAAAAGGTTGACATGGTAGTCAAAGGTGGATTTAGACCATTTTTTAGTTGCCTCATTGTTCTGTAATGAAGACCAACGATGTTCATCTAGTTATTCTAAGTTCAAAAAGCATTGATCCATTGGAGCAATGTCAGGTAATTACTCGATGGCGATGCACAATGTGGGAATTTTTCACTCGATGAGGAGGGTGGATTCAATCCCATGGATGAGATGAAATGGTGTAAAACCAGTGGTAGGTTTGAATGTCATGCGATAAGCCCATAATGTTGAAAACAACATATGATGCTAATTGGTCTTATGTTTGTTGACAGTGTGTTGCAACATGGTTTTGAGGACTTTGTTAATAGCCTCTACCTGTCCGTTGGACTAAGGGTAGTATGGGGAGGAAAACTTATCAGAGAAGCCTAAACTTGAGGAGAGTTCAACGAAGATCTCATTCTCAAAGTGTTTACCATGATCTAAGACTAACTGTAGTGGGACTCCAAAGCGGGTAATGACGTGGTTGAAGAAAAAGTTCACTGTTGTGTCAGCGGTGTTGTTGAGGGTAGGCAGTGCTTCGGCTGGGCCATTTAGTAAAGTAATACACTTCCACAATGATGGACTTGTGTCCATTGATAGATGGATGATTGCAAGTCATGAAGTCTATGCCCCATTTGTAGAAAGGGTCAGCATTAATAACTAGATGTAGAAGAAGTGGATATCGTTCTTTGTTTGCCTAAAGATGGTATTTGTCACATCACTTGACAGTGTGTATGCAAACATGAAACAATGTGGGCCAGAAGTATCCAAATCGAATGATTTTTTGGGTAGTGGACATACTTGAGAGGTGGCCATTGCAAGTGCCGCTATGGAAATCGTTCAAGACTATGTCTTCTTCGTCGACGGTCAAACATCGTCGGAGTATGGTGTCGACCCCATGTCGATACAAAATGTCACTGATGAGGAGGTATTGAGGGGACTGATGGCGAATGCATCGACGATCGTATCTCGAGAGATGAGACCCAAAATTCTGTGTCTAAAGGTAGATGAGGAGGTCTCCATACCAAGGGTCATTAGAGGGGATGTAGAATAGGTGTTCATCAAGAAAATCCGTATTGACGGGTGAACTTGTAGCGTCTGAGGGAAAAAACATGATGAGTTCAACAAGAACAAGTAATTTACTTCTTTTGGGATTTGAAAACTCTAGGTCATATTCCTGAAGGATGATGATTCATCGAGAAAATTTCCCATTAATTTGTCATCGACTAAGAAAGTATTGCATGTGGTTGGAATATGCCATGACTTTGGTAGTGCGAAGAAGGATGTAATGACACAGCTTATGGACTACGAGGACAACTGCGAGGGCGATTTTCTCTTCATGGTTGTACTTCAGGGGTGGTCCTGATTTTTTTTTACTAATGTAGTAAATAACATGCTCCCAACCATCATCTCCTAGTTGAACAAGAACTCCTACTACTAAGACAACTGAGGCTGACAAGTAGAGGATGTAATCGCGATTATAGTCGAGAGGACTAATCAAAGGTGCATTGAATAGAGCCACTTTTAAATAATCAAAAGAAGTTTGAGCATGTTCATCCCATTGAAAGGGGATATCATGATGTAGTAAGCGAAGGAAACCATGTGTGCGAGTGGCATAATATGGAACAAAGTGTTGTAAAAAATTGGCTTTTCCTTGTAAGCTTTGCAGTTGGTGCAAGTTCCTAGGTGGTGGAATTTATGTAATATCTTGGACTTTGAGGGGGTCCATAGTGATGCCGTGTTGGGAGATGATGAATCGAAGGAGGCATCCAACATTGACGTAGAAGACACACTTGAGGGGGTTCAAGCAGATATTGTATTGGCGACATCGTTGGAAGATGACTCGTAAGTTGTATAGATGTTGAGATAGTTTCTTTGAGTGAGTAGTGAGGTCATCCAAGTAAGCGATAATGATGCAAGCGAGATACTGGAAAACATAAGTCATGGCCCGTTGGAATGTCACACCTATGTTTTTAAGTCCAAAAGGCATGACATGATAAGAAAAAGTACCCCATAGGGTGGTACATGTCATCTTGTACTGATTTGCTAGGTGGATTTGGATTTGATTGTAGCTAGAGAACCCGTCCATGAAGTACAGGGCCTTGTGGCTTGCACAGTCATCGATAATTTAGTCGATGAAAGGTGTGGGGATGTTGTCTTTGGGACAAGTATGATTGAGATCACAAAAGTCAGTGAAGGCATGAATAGTGCCTTGTTTTTTGCTAACGGGAACGCGGTTGGACACCCATGACGTGTATGCAATGGGGTATATGAACCCTACAATGTGTAGTTTGTCAATTTCATGTTTGATATTTGTAGCTTTGGATGGGTGCAGTGGACTTTTATTTTGATGTAAGGGGGCAACATCAGGCCATGTGTCGATGTGGTGTTCGACGATAGATGGATCGAGGTCGAGAATCTATGTGTATGAACAGGTGAAAATATATCAGTATTTCTGAAAGAGTGCTTTGTAAGTTGTGATTTCCTCAGGGGAGCATGCAGAGCCAATGGTGATTTCCTCAACAATTTTGATTTTGATGGAAATGTTGATTTTGGCAATGGGGAAAATGTTGGCCATGTTTCCTTCCTCAAAAGCATTGGGCTTAGGGATAGGATTGTTGAACCATTCTATACGCCCTGACGGATGAAAATCCTTGGTTTCGATTGCACATATGGAAGCTTGGCTAGGAGGGTCGAAGGCTTCTAGTGAGATAAGGATCACTCTGTGATGGAGTAGATTCCATGGGCACTCAGGGGTAGTTAGTTCCTCTAGGATATGTTCATCATAGTGGAAAATATGAGAATAGAGGGGATCCATGGGAGTAACATTGCTGACTGTCACCATGTGATTGTCTTCAGGTGGTGATGACGTAGAGGGGGAATCGCAACTATGGTGTGATGGTGTGTTTGTCATAAACCAAATGTCTAGATACTATGGGTTGTAAAATTTTGTCGGGACTAAGATTTCCTGGGGAAAATGAACCAGAGAATTGGGAGGATTTGTGCGCAAATCCTCAAACAGTCTATCCATGAATAATTGTAACAACCCTAGTAGAATATATGTTTAGGGATTATTAAGTAAAAATTTATTAGGTAATTATTTTTTCTAACATGTTATTAACTAAACAAAGATTGGTATAATGATATTAATTAAATATTAATTAATTAATTAATTGTTATAATTTGATTAATTAATTAATTACCTATTACATTTAATGACATGGGTATTAAATTTAAAAGGGTTAATAAATTTAATTGTTTAAATTAAAGGATTACGTATACGGAGGGTATAAGGAGCATTAATAATCGGATAAGACAATGAATGTGGGGATAAGGAATGGGGAAGGAGGCATATGAGCGGGGAGGCTTACAGAAGGAGGAATTATTATTTTGGTGGAGGGATCTCTTGGATGTGGGGGATTTGCTAGAGAGAGTTTGAGTTCTGTGGGGGAAGTTCTACAGTATTTGAGTATCATTGTAGGGGGCACCAGTTTGCTGGGGGTTTTGGGCACGGGGGCCAGGATTCCTTACGGTATCCTGGAGCTAGGGAGCCACACAGGCTCTGTTCCTAGTTGGCAGGGAGGAAAGCTTGGTTTTGGGGCATATTTTGGTCAAAGCAACAGGCTGGGTAGAGTAGCAGGGAAAAGCAACAGGGAGGATATTCAGAGGTCGGGAATTTAGCATCACACAGAAGTATTTTAGGTACGCATTCTCATGAATATGTAATGGTTATTTAAAATTATTAGCATGTTGTTATTTAGATTTATGCTGCTTATATGAATTTCTGCTACTTATATGATGAATGAAGGAAATTAATTAGAAGTGATTTTTATCTGTTTAAATTTATGAGTATATTTAGGCTTAATTTAAAATTAGGTTCTTACATAATGGTATCAGATCCCTGGTTCAAATTCTGGAGCCAAGGGCCTACCTTCCCACCCAGAATTTAAACACTTATGTTTAGTTATGGTTAAACAACCAAAAACCCTTTAATTAGATAAGTCTGGTCCAAGCTCTACTCCAAGCTCGAGCCACACCTAACCTGCAAGCCAAACACATAAATTTTAACACAAATATAAAAATAAATGACATACATATTGAAAATGTAAAGGAAGCAGAGGCCTTATAATTGCTAGTAGAGATTTTGGGTGCACTGGTATGATCCGCACCAGTTTTGTTCATTTGTTCCATGAGTATGGATGAATTTGTGTAGGGTTACTTCAATCCTGCAAAATCACATGTCAATACATGATAAAGGCACATAAATGCCCAAAAAAGAGGGGTGTTAGATCTGTATATTATGTAGCTAAAAGTAAATACTATCCATAGTTAAGGTGGACTAAACACCGATGTGTTAACCATGGTGTGTTTTCGTATATAAAATATGTGATGGGATTTGGGCAATTGTCAAATCTTAACCATATTGCTGAATTTCAAGGAATTTTGATACCCTTGCAATTACCACCTCTAACGGATGTTTACTGAAAATTAGCCAAGAATGACCGGTTGCAAGTGGATACTTTTGGAACTAGTTTGACATACTAGGTTCTAGTGGATCTTAAGGGACATGTCAAACAACTTCGTAAAAGAGATTAAATAGTCTAAAAATAAAATAGTCTAAAACTGATTGCTATGATTTATACTGAAGTAATGCTAAGGTTGTTGTTTCAGGAACATCAACAATGTCAAATAAAATAAAAACATACGAGCCACACAACTGATCACAAGCTACGTGCTCAAGTGTCGTGCATTAACGAGGAGTCTAAAAATTTCTCAATGCGTCACAAGCCAACACTTGGCACCAAGCTACATGAGAGAGAAACTCATAAGAGAGCCTTTCTTTGTAGTACGTGGCCTGCATAACGCGTCCCATACCAGAGACCAAATCACACATAATGCACATCCCTAAATAATGCATTCGATTACAGAAAGCATTGGGCATAATCATCTGTAATGGACTTGAATAAATTAAGATGAGTCAGGGTTTTGATAGGATCAAATGTATTAGCATGGTCCCAAACAAGCATTCAGTCATTTAGGTTAATTCTTAATGGGATCTACTTTACAGTGTAATCGTGACAATGCAAAAATCTTGCAAATGCAAACGTAGCCTAAGGACCATACAACTGCCTCGTTTTGGTTTGTTTCATCAAACCACGGAACAATAAACCCTTCTATTGTTTTATTTTCTCTCAGAAACACGGACCCCAAATCCAAATCTTCAAAATATGCAATGATTCTCCACACAAAGTAAATACAAGCATTACCATTCAATTACAGGCCAGGAAATACAAGATAATGAAGCAAAGAAAAAAAAAAATGAATGTATGTACAACTCACATTAATTTTCCGGTTAAAAATTATATATATACTAATAAACTGATGTGGGCAACAACTCTACACACCTCAAATTCTCAACTCTTAGTGCAAACCCCAAATTCGAACGACAAATTATAAGGCATGCCCCATGCATCAAGTCGTAGGAAGGAGGGTCTAGATGAAGCAGAAATGATGATGTTTGGTGCCTTGGATAGAATCCTGGAGAGATCAGGTGTGGGTGATGAAACCTACTTAGCATCCAGTGCCCAGCACACCAAACCAAGTGCCAAACCATAAGAGGAGCCCACAATGGACATCCTTTGCAAACTCTCAGTAGAAGCCACGGGTCAGTCGCTTCGAAACGACTTCTCATTAGAGAGAAATGCCTCTTTGGCATTTGGGTCAGTGAACCAACGAACGTTGGCTCCAAGGGTTTCGACATTTCTATTGAATGATGTTTAGAGGAGAGTTTATGGCTCGAAATGACGAGGCCCAGATGGCCAAATCACTGTTTTTCTAGCTGAATGACCAGAGCCCATTTTCAGGGGATCTATAGCTATAAATTTTGATACCTGGGTCGATCCGTGTGCAACCCTCGTCTGAGAAAAGAGGGCACAACAGATTTGGTAGGTCTCAGATTCGATACCTAGCAGGGAAAGAATTTCAAAATAAAATGTAAGCCTCGGGTTGGGCTCGCAGGGGCACACACGACAAGAATAAATCCTAGAAGTAATGTTGTAGGTCATGCGTTCAAACCCCATCTAGGGAAAATACTGTGAAGCTCGTTTATGGAGAGTTCAACTGACATTGACTGAATTACATTTCTAAGTCGGCAAAAAAAAAAATCGAAGAGTTTAGGGTTCACACGTAGAAAAAAAAAAGAGTGGGTTACAGGAGCAGGCTGTCAGTTCGATCCCAAGACCTAGAAAAAAGAAATAAAATTAGAGGAATTGGGCTTGTAAGTTCAAAACCTATCTGTCTCGTGTTTGAAGCTAAGATATCAGGGAATGGGTTCCCACACAATGTTGTCCTCTAATGGCGGTCGAACACCTCAGTTCCAACTGTTGGTTCGTCAGAATTCTTTATACAATTTGACGTTCGAGGAGGTTCAGAATCAGCTCTGGGATGCCAGTAAGCCGCTGAGTAGCATGAACATGGACGAGCTCCTAAAGAAGATTTGGACGACAGAAGAAATTTAGGCGATTACCATGGCGATCGACAACGGGCCCATGAATGATGTTCCTCCCAACTCTATCCTAGCCAGCTATGGTTTGTAGCATCAAGGAAGCCTTACAATCCCTAGCCACGGCTCAAATCCCCCTGTGTTTCCTCTAGCCTCTGTTATGTTTTATTCCTGAATTTAACAATACCAACTAGTAATTTTTTGTCGATCACAGT
>JZKD02S0994486.1:643723-689711 GCA_000966675.3 Picea glauca
GCTTACAGGTTCTATTTGGAGTTAGGTCAATATAGTTGATGCTCCAAGATAGTCCAGCAGAGGAAGGATAGGAATGGAGATGGAAGTAAGTTAGGGAGGAAGGATGAGTAGAAATCGTTGAGAAAGTATGGAGATTTGTATGATGGTGAAATTTAAATGTTTTCCCTTCTAAAAAGAAATGTGTATATATGAATATTCATAATTATGTAACTAAACCACAGTTTTCTAAATAAAATTGTTGAACTGGATAATAGTAATTAAAGGATTTCTCAAACAATTGATTGGTTTGTTGTCTTTTATAAAAGACTAGTCTTGCTGACTAGATTGGATGCATACATAAATTACTAAACGATGATAGTTTTGATTATTAGTACATGCACGAGACTTGTATGTACTAGCTACCCATGCATTTCTTGTACATATACGCTAGTATGTATGAGTTTTCTTGACTTACTTACTGATAATGTCGGTTAATTGTTATGAATGTGTGAACCAGGTTTCTCTTCCTTTGTACCATAAGACACCTGAACTTCGGGACAAAGTTTCCTGAAGGGTGGGTGTATGTAACAACCCTAGTAGAATACATGTTTAGGGATTATTAAGTAAAAATTTATTAGGTAATTAATTTTTCTAACATGTTATTAACTAAACAAAGATTGGTATAATGATATTGATTAAATATTAATTAATTAATTAATTGTTATAATTTGATTAATTAATTAATTACATATTACATTCAATGACATGGGTATTAAATTTAAAAGGGATAATAAATTTAATTGTTTAAATTAAAGGATTACGTATACGGAGGGGATAAGGAGCATTAATAATCGGATAAGACAATGAATGTGGGGATAAGGAAGGGGGGAGGAGGCATATGAGGGTGGAGGCTTATGGAAGGATGAATTATTATTTTGGGGGAGGGATCTCTTGGATGTGGGGGATTTGCTGGAGAGAGTTTGAGTTCTGTGGGGGAATTTCTGCAGTCTTTGAGTATCATTACAGGGGGCACCGGTTTGATAGGGGTTTTGGGCACGGGGCCCAGGATTCCTTACAGTATCCTGGAGCTAGGGATCCACACAGGCTCTGTTCCTAGTTGGCAGGGAGGAAAACTCGGTTTTGGGGCACAGTTTGGTCAAAGCAACAGGCTAGGCAGAGCAGCAGGGAAAAGCAACAAGGAGGACATTCAGAGGTCGGGAACTTAGCATCACACAGAAGTATTTTAGATATGCATTCTCATGAATATGTAATGGTTATTTAAAATTATTAGCATGTTGTTATTTATATTTTTTTTGCTTATATGAATTTATGCTACTTATATGATGAATGAAGGAAATTAATTAGAAGTAATTTTTATCTGTTTAAATTTATGAGTATATTTAGGCTTAATTTAAAATTAGGTTCTTACAATAATGGAGGGGTGGGAATTGATTCAGGTTTAGGGGAGGTGATGGGATCAATATCTCGAGAAGGAGTAGGCGAAATCACTTGCATCACAGGAAGTGGGGAAGTTGGGGGATTTTGAATAAGGGCCATTTGGTGATGCCTGTATTCAATGATCGAAGGAAATTGGTATGTGAAATGATCAAGTGAGTCACAAAGAGAGAAAGGGAACCTCATCCGTTCATTGACTGAAGTCATGACATAATGGATGTCAATGACGTGGGTGGAGAGGGATCTTGCTGAAATTTTTGGCGTACTGTCGTTAGTGTCTGTTGAAATGGAGGTAGGGCAGGGTAATGATGAGTGTAGTGGACATATTCTACACAGATGGCACATGCAAATTTGGTTCATAGCCCTTTATTTCATGTAGTAGGGGACGCGGTGGTAGTACTAGGTGTGCTTGATGAAGCAATGAGTGATGTGGTTGCTTGAGGGATTTGGATCAAATTGCATAACTCAGGGAGAGAGGAACATCTATTTGTGGGGTGTCCCTCTCTCTTGCAAAGTGCACAAGAAGGTTGAACTTGGGGAATAAGTAGAGTGGTGGGTTCTTTCTTCTTTCATCTGACCCAAGCTATTGCAATTGTGATGGAAAGTGGGGGTGAGGGAGGTGTGGTTGGAGTTAGGAATGGAATCTGCATCAAGATTCCCTCTATTTGGGGAGGGAGGGATGATTGAGGAACCATCGTGGGTGGGTGTAGATACCATACTGGAATGGAGAGCACCATGTTGGGAAGGGTAAGAGTTGCGACTACCTGGAAAGCTTGTACTCCCATGGGGGGTAGAAGAAGGGAATTTGAGTAATGGCTTGGGGGATTGTCTCCCAAACCGAGATTTAACCCTAGAGGAGGGTGAAATCTGGGAGAAGTGGTATAGTAGGGTTCTCAGAGGATTCTTGAGGTAGTATTTATTCCACTAGTGGGACGTCAAGGAGTGGAGTAGCCTTTATTAGAGAAATGGTATCTCCAGTTTTAGTTCCATTGGAATATATGACACACACTTGTGCTGAGGGGTGTATGAGTGGTGGTTCTCTATGGTATGCCCCCAACAAATATGGGTCTTTGAAAATTCCAAGGCCCATATCCATGAGTGGATATGCATCGGAAATAGGGCATACAAGAGATAATATGTTATCAATGTTGGAGGAGTGTTTAGGCTCGTAATGTGAAACTTGGTCGATTGTAATGTTTTTCCCGTTGTGGGGGAACACCATCGTTTGAAACATAGAAGAGGCCATGGCTTTCATAGAATACATGTAGCTACATCCAAACAAGATATTATAATCGAGGGGGGCATCGATAACCTCAATGTTGATAAGGATGGTTTTTCCCCCGAGTTCAACAAGGATGTTTTGAAAGAGCCCTTCAGGAGAGGATGGTTGTCTATCATAGGCTCGCAAAGTGATGGTGAGTGGTATTAGCTCAGGAGAGCTGAGTTTATTCCATACAATTTTGGACATGATGCATGTGGTTTCACCTTCATCAATGATACATCAATGAACCATTATGTTTTATATATTAACTAGTATCTGGAAGGGTACCAAAGCGGCGAGATGAGGTTCCCCACAATCTAGATCAAATGTGATGAGTATAGTATCAGCTGGGTCAACTCTCCCCAAGGAAGAAAGAAATGATTTCCATTGATTTGGATAGGTTTGGAGGACCTCCAACACCGACATGGTTACAGGAGATTGAGCCAAGTCATCGACCAGACTATAATTGTGTGCTTCCCTAGATTTAATTTTGTTAACATTCTGTCATAATAGGATGGGAGGGATACGAATGGTGGGTTTAGTGTTAGAGCATGTAATCATCAAGGTTTGTCCAGCTATATCTTGAACTTCTTCCAAAGTGGTGGGAGTAGATTCAAGAGGTGTGTTGTATTGGCGACTGAGCATTTGAAGAAGAATTTATTCTTCACTAGTGAGGAGGATATTATGATCTGTTAGATTTCCAGGGTTTTGATATTGTCCCATCTGGGGGGGGTTCATGATGCATCTCTTGTTGGGTATTTATCACACCTTGGTGTGGAATAGGATTTTGCAATACAGCTGTGGGTGGTTGTTGCAAATATTTTTGTGGGGCCTGCTGAGGGGTAGGTGACGTTGGGGGACGTTACATGT
Organism: Picea glauca; assembly: GCA_000966675.3. Classification (NCBI taxonomy): domain Eukaryota; kingdom Viridiplantae; phylum Streptophyta; class Pinopsida; order Pinales; family Pinaceae; genus Picea; species Picea glauca. Next base: position 647,289 of record JZKD02S0994486.1, read on the forward strand.
TCATGGAATCTTTCATTCGTTTGAAGTCAAAAATTGGGGGGAAATGGTGAGTGTAATGGTCGTTCTCACCACAAAGGGTGCAAGGGAATTTTGTTCAAAGGTTTTTTTTATTGTTCCTCCCTTAGCATTTGTTTTTTGTCCCCTTGAGGATTTTGGTTACCCTAGTTTTGGTTGCCCCCAGCAGGTTGGTTTTGTTGGGGGTTATTTCTTCCTGATCCTGGGTTATTATTGTTTTGGTTTTTTCCTTTATTCTTGTAATTATTCAAATGATGGGATGGATTTTCCATATTCAGTTGTTCAAAATTTTGAAATCGTTGAATGAGAGAGGGCTAAACAAAGTTAACCCCAACGTGTGGTTATCCTTGTGGAGGAGAAATTGGCTGTGGAGGAAAAGGAAATGGAAAATACATATTATTTTGTGGCAATGATCTGTATGGTGCATAGGAAGGTGTAGCGCTTTCACTAGTGCCCAGGTTATAAGATGAGGTAGAGGGGGTACCACAACTTGGTTGAGAGGCCAGGTGCATCATGGGTGCTGGCAAGGGTCCACTCATGGGTGGAGGAAGGGCAACAGGGTATGGTTGTTGATAAGGAGGAGAGGGTAATAAGGGTGTCCCCCATACATCGACGAATATTGGGGTGCACCATAAATGGGTGTTGGTTGGACGTACGGATTGTGGTGTGGTGTGGTACCAATCAATCCATCTACCACATGAGGCATCCTTGGTTTGTCCCAACCGAATGGTACGAGTCTCAGGGTGTCAAGTAGTATTGTGTATAAGTAACCTGACTCATCATAAATGAGGTCGTACTGTGGAGATTTTTTGATGGCTTACTCTTTAGTTTGGGGGAAGGTGGAGGACACATCTTTGGAAAGGATAGAGATGAGTGATCGAAGAAACCAATCAAGACATTATTCTTTGGTGGTTTCTTCTTTGCATAAACTATGTCGTCAACTCCATTCATGAATGTGGTCAGCGATATATGTGGTTGAGGTTTGTTTACACTTAGAGAGAATTTCTAGACCATTGTCATGACTAACTATTAGTTGAAAGAAGGTCAAAAATGTTTTGGCCAAGGATTCAAAAGTCACATGGGATCCTGATTTTTCGTCCACATACCATTTGGCCGATGGACCTGTGAGTGTGTGCTGAAATAAACTTAAATGGATGGAGTCATCCATGATGTTGTTTGAGGATAACCATAAGTGGAAATTCATGACATGGTTGGCAGGATCTTCCTTCGGTTTTCCTTCAAACTTAGGAATGTATGAAGGTAGTTTAGTAGGCATATTGGGCCATGTGGGGTCATGCAATATAGGGTCATTCGTGAGTTTACTTAATTCATGAATGTCAAGGGATGCCAAATATGGCATGTGGGGTGGTGGTGGAGGATTGGTTCCATCCATGGTATTAGCAGTTAGTGGGCCTGACCCTTGAGGGGGATTTGTTGGGGTTGTACTTCTCCTTTTAGAAGAAGTTTCCCCCCTGCCTCCTTGTGAAGGAGAGCTAGTGGATGGATGGACTTGGGAAGTGGACCCAAGTAAGGTGGAATCGAGCAAATATAATCCAAAAATATGGGCACTCATAGGGGTGTGATATGGTTTAGTTGGTGATTTGGAAAAACTAGGAACTCCTCCTAGGATAGGAGGGAGATTTTGCAAGCATCTGGAAAGACGGGGAGTCTGTGGGTCCCTTATGATTTGAGACTAGCAATGTGAATGTGTGTAAGTGGTGATGAGAGAAATTAATGAACAAGAGACTTTTACAGTTTGGACCTTCATAATGTATCTTACAATCGCATGTAATCAAATGAGCATCATACATAAATCAATTGAAAATAAGCATACATGTGGGTAGGTGGATTTTGTACGCGTGGGAGAATAAAGAAAACAAATGCTCATTTCCTAAAAATACGTAACTTCCTTCCTCTCAAATATCACTAGACCTTCCAATAACACTCAACAGTGGGGTCTGAAGCCACCGAAAGAGGAACTAGTGAAGGATGAAACAATCAGTTATAATGTGGGGTAGAGGGTGAATATCTTGGAAGAGATGGCGATATTTCCCAATAGCCACACAAAATTTGATCAAGGTGAAATTGCATCCCACAATTTCCACCTGGGTAGATGTCCTAAAATTTGGCCACTAGGTACCTCGGTCAAAGTGTGACATTTAGATTTTTGGCCTCAGAAATGGGTCACATGATGGATCCCTTCCAAGAGTTGGGTGACTCAAGGGGATACGTACAGAACAACCAGACCTTGGAATTATACCCTTCATGGGTATCTCCCTTCCTTATGGTGTTAGGAACACTTGACTTGGAGGATTCTTAGGTTCCCTATTTGTCAACTTTTAATGTTTGAAGATGCAAGAACCAGATAACAGGGGGTTATTTGGATGCCTACCCCCGAGATCCTACCTAGACTAAAAAAAATCTTTTTGCACCTCCTGTGGAGGAAAACTTAGTAAGTTTTTAGCAAAATTTTAGATGTGGTTGTTTGAGAAATTGGGGGTGTGAACCAATCTCGTTTGAATTAAGGTGTGGATAATTTATTCAAGAAATAGTGGGACGTTTTAGAATCCCTTTGGAGGAAACCTACTTCAACTTCCACAATTCGAGATGAAATTATGTGATTGAGGAGTGACTTTGTGTGTGAGAAAGTGAACAAAATGTGCCAGATTTGTAATAAATTAGGTGTCAATTTGTAGCATGTGGACTTCTTGTGGTCCTTACAAATCATGATTACCTATCTTGCTAGATTCCAGCCTTGCGGAATTTTAAAGTACCTAAAGAAATAGCATGTGGACATATGAGTCCTTACCAATCCTTTAAAATTCCTAATGTGATTTAATCTAAGAAATATTTTGAACAAATATCCTAGATTTCAAGCATGTTGGCATGTATGGGCCCATTACTATAATATTTAAACTTCCCTAGTGATGTAAACTAAGAAAGTAGCTCCAAAAACTATCCTAACTTTTGCAACATGTGGGCATGTATGGGCCCTTACAAATTTAAGATGTTTTGAAAAGAAACTAAGAGGATCCCTAGGGGGGCTTTTTCCTCTCCTAAATATTTTAAGGGAGATGAAATCTTCCCTCAATTGCTTTTATGACTCTCAAGATTTCTCTATGGTGCGAGACAAGAGCATACTCAATGATTGAAGTTTGATTTCTAGTCCTAATGAAAGTGTTTATATATGTGATACTAAAGGATCTCAACTTAAATTTTACAATCAAAACAAGCCATCCATGTGGCAAATCAAAGGAAAAGAGGGAAAATATGGTTCTCTAAGCTCTTTAACCCCCTAAGTTCCTATGTTTTGACTAACCCTTCATGTGGAGAGGGAATCTAAGTGTGGTGCATTTACAAATTGCATAAAAGAAAGATTTTGAAGGTTAGGGGGCTTCAAAAAATCACAAAAACTATTACAATGTTGGAAATTTGGAGAGATGTGCAGGTTATAGCTTAGAGAGAGGCGCAATGGGCACACAATGCACATAATGCGCAAAGAATTGAAGAACTGTTGGTGCATTGTGCTCAGAATGTACATAAAACAATAGTTATGTGATTGGACAATGCTCTTAATGCGCATCTGTGGGCTGAAATACCTGCACACGTTTTGATATGCAAGGGGGGGGAGAATGTTAAGTGGAATTCTCCTCTTCCACCTCCAAACTTAACTCTTTGTACGTAAGTCTAGGCAAGTTATGATCCCTATAACGTAAATGGGTCAAAAAGAAGTGCTCAAACAACCCAAATGGGGAGGAAATTCATACCTTATCCCCAGTATGGTCGCCACTTGAATCAGAAAAAGGAGGGCACTTGCAAGTCTAGTTGGGCTTGCTAGATAGGACAAAGGTTAGTGTATGAATTAAACAATTCAATCACATGAAATAAACAAACAACTAAGCTAGAAATAACTAACAAAATAACTAAGAAAATTAAATTAAAATGCATAAGAAACTTGAACCAAGATCAATCAACCAAATGACCAATAATCATGCCACCAATGGATAACCATATTAGTGGGAAAACACCATAGAGAAATGAGGACTTATGGGTCCCCTCTTCCTCCTTGGGAGGGCTCTTGAGTCCCCTATGTGAGAGCTCTTCTTACAATGATAAACTAGAAAGAAAATGGTGAAGAAATCCAAGCCTAGTCCCTCAAGAGGTGAGGTGAATAGATTATTGAGATGATGCTATAATACTCCATTAAGAAAAGAGGATCCTTGAAGAAGAATAGAGGCAGCATAATAATACAATGAGATTCTTGAATTCTTAGTGCACCCATGGCCTCCTTTTATATCATGTCTTTGAGGAAATACTCAACTGGTTCTTAGTGTGGACAAGGGGCCCTTCAGGGAAACCTTAGGGTGAGGGGCCAACAAGAACCATAATTGTGTCGTTCATAGGAGTGCGTGGTGTTTCTCATACACAGTCGTGCATATGGCGCATTGTACGCTCTACGAGATTCTTTGGTCCGTGCATTGTGCACTCGCTTCCTTTAATGTTTTCACGCATGTCAATTTTTTGACTAGTTGTATAGTTTTTTCCCCTTGGAAATTCGTTTTTGGTGTTGCAGGTGAACTAATAGGTGTTTGGAGATGTCTTATTCCAGTAGCCATTTTCATGCAATGTTGTAGATGAAATTTTAGTGATAACAATGTGTTCTACTTGTAATCCCACTAATAGAAAATTGGGGTTATGCTCACCACTGCCTATTCCATCCCATCCATGAGAAAGTATATCCATGGATTTTGTAGGGGGTTTCCCAATGTCAAAAATGGGTCATGACTATTTGTATGTTGTAGTGAATAGGTCCAACAAGATGTGTATCTTAATGCCATGTAAAAATCAGATCACTATTGATTAGACTACTAATATCTTCTTTCAATATGTTTGGGTTAACTTTGGGTTACCCACATCCATTATATTGGATCGAGATACTTGATTCCTTGGGGATTTTTGGACATTTTTGTGGAGAATGATGGACACCAAGTTGAAGAGGAGAACCACTTTCCATCCACAAACTGACGGAGAGGAAAAGTTTGTTAACCGAACAAGCATCCCAAGTTATGGGATGAACATATACCCTATGTAGAGCATGCTTACAACTGAGCCTTACATTCCTCCACTCATTGTTTTCCTTTTGATACATGTTTTGGGCATTTACCTAAGGTTCCTTTGGACTTGATGTATGGGAGATATGTTGATTCAAATGAAGAAAGAAATGAAGATAGAGCCCACAAGTTCATCCAGAGGATCCAACAGGTAAATCAATCAGTCAGGGAATAGTTGGAGAAGAGTCAAGCACAATATAAAGATCGGCATGAAAAACATAGGGTTGATCATCAGTTCCAAGTAGGAGACCAAGTATGGATTCACTTCATCAAGGAAATATTGAAGGGTGAAGGAAATAGAATCAAGCCCATCCATTAAGGACCCTTCACTATTTTGGAGAAAAGTGGTACCAATGCTTTTCATCTAGATATTCCACCTTTTATGCAGATCTACCTAGTTGTAAATGTGGAGAGATTGAAACTTGTTGAGACTCCCATGATCATGAATTAGGATGAGGAATTTTCAATACCTTCAGTTGATGAGTTTTCTATTGAGTAATTGGATGAGTTAAAGGAAGATATGATCCTAGACAGAAGGACAAGGACTTCACGCAGGGGTGATTTTCATTATCTTCGAGTAGGATTAACAGGCACACATCCAAGCAAGGCAAAGTGGATTGAGAAGGAAAAGGTGAGGGAAATATTCCCTCACTTATTTGTTGATTGATGAAATATTTTGGTGGTCCAAAAATCTCTCAGTGGGAAGGCATGATCCAAAAAGGATCCAGAGAAGACTAAGGACAACTTAGAATTCGCAGAAGCAACTCAAGAAGATTAGAATGGCCTCAACAGATAGAGGAATGGAAAATATTCAAAGTCCTCAAAAATCAATGAAATTGGCATCATCATGAAGAGCGCGTCACAAGATTTCCAATGACATAAATGTCTCATTAAAAAGAGTTATAGATCAAAATATATTCACGATGAAAGTTTTGGTCAACCTAGTCCAGTGAGTAGGGATGAGTCATCATTCGTACTACTGACATCAACATCCATACAGTATATGTGGCACACACACAGGGAGACATGTGTCATGATAACATCAACATGGTGATGTGGAAGTGCTAGAGACTACCACATATCACTCATTTTCGACATTTTCAAGTCAACAAGTGGACCAATGAGGAAATGCCATGCGGTAGTCCATATAGCCACATGGAAGACCATATGGGACATAGTATGTGACGTCACATGTTGATGTGGCAGGATGACATGGAAAATGACATGGAAATGTGACTGTGCAAGTGGATGGCATGGGCCAATGGTTGGATTCCATGTGGCCCAGTCATGGGCTCCCACGTGGAAGTGGGAAAATGCCTAATGAGGGCTCGAAACCAGATTTTTGAAAAATAAAAAAAAAGGCCTGCCAAATCTCGCGGAGTCCTACCAAATCTAGTGGCCAAACTTATGATTTCAAAAAATCTAAAAAAACAAACAAAAACTTGGCGGTGATTGAAAAATCATATATGTTGTTATAACTATAAGCCCAAAAGGGGAGGCCTACGGGCTCGACCTCGGGACCTCTCCCTATCCAAATAACTTACAATAGCATCCGCCAACCATTGGGCCAACGGGCTCTGTTGATCAATCTGCCCATCATTTAATTTAAATTTTCAATTTTACCCATAGACAGAGGAGGGATCTTGACGGTACAAATGGGCATGATTTTCGAGACAAAGTGCAGGGAAATAATTGCAGGTTGCATGCACAAAAATCAAGACGATATTTCTCAAGGGCTTGAGAATGCCAGAGTCGGATTGAGGTGTGGAGAAAATCATTTTTGGGTAATTTGACACCATGAATTCAATGGTGTTTCTTTTTTTCTGATTTGGGCAAAGCTTTTACATATTAATTCCAAAATGAGGTATACTTATGTATTTTTCCAAATTCTTTTCGTGAGTTAATAAAGAGGCCTACCCATTTGAGAGAAGGACCCAAAGACGTAGTCCATCAAGGAAAAAATCTTTTAACAATTTTTTCTATTCATATTTGATGCTTATGTCTCTTCATTATTGATATTTTCGTTCTTTATGGTTCACTTTAATTTATGCTCATGTAATACAATTCTTTATAAGTCACTTCGATGAAAAGATATCGTATTAGGGAAGTGGGCCCATAAGTGATCTGTGGACATCCAAAAAATAGAATGGGATAAAAGGAAATAGAAAAGAGATGAACTTCATAATGAGTGGAACAACAAAAAGTTGAATAGAAATATGTTTTGGGAGGGTGATCATCATAGAGCGCGTGAATAGTATAAGTCAGACAAAGATCGACCAGAGTTGGAAATATTAGTATCCTCGGCGACAACTGATAGAAGTAGTGACGCACAACTAAATGTTCATCAACCAGACGATGAACCATAAAGTATGTAATACAAATAATCTGGACCAACTTTACGTACTTCTCCGAGACTGGAAACAAGCCCGCAAATAAGAGAATTTTTCCAACAGAGACTACAGATCAATGACCAATCCGTAAGATTACGGTACAGAACCGATGACTAGGGAAACCTATGATATGCATTGATTGAAAATGTAGATAGAAATGAATTCGACAATATGATTATCCAAATTAAGGATCTCACCGACTTGACCCACCTACCACATGTAATCTCAAGAGAAGAAATTAGTCATAGTCGGGAAGCGACGACACAAAATTTGGAATGACGATTAATCAAATATAAATATCAAATATCTCAAACTGAGGATGCATTTTCTACACTTCAAAAGAAACAATTTTTCATTGAGTACCATCCATTGTCAGACATAAACAAAAACCGACCAAAATATTTTACAGATCAATCGAAAGGAGTAGTAATGCAAATACCAAGAAAATTGAGTATTCCTAACAAGAAAGTCAAGATAGGATCAGCCACATCCCAATTTACAAAGGAGAGGAGGACCCAAAATTCCATTGGTTCGTGTTTGAAAAGTTTTGTGATCCAACTGTTATTACAGACAAAGACAAGAAAATGGCACAATTCAGAGTTGCTTTGCACCACCACACCTTAACAGCGTTCATCAACTACATGGAAAATGAAACTTGTTCAAAAGAAAAAATAAATAATAACTTCCTAACACTCTTTAAAATTTAGGATGTCACACATCTAGAAGAAAAAAAGTTAAAAGAAATAAAACAAAGATTGGGTGAGTCAGTAAGAGAATATGATAAGAGATTCAAATATCTCCTAGGTCAAATTCCGTCAAGAATTGATCATAACTTGTTGGTCCAGTGGTATGTAGTTGGGATACTACCAATAATTAATTCCGCTCTACACTTATACAAAATTATAACCGGTTGTGAATATGCACTACAAAAAACACAACGAGTCAAGTCATATGATGATTTCTTTTCAACTTCTTCGACAACTGAGAGACTTGAGGAGTAAATAGAGAATTTGCAACAAACAATAAAAAATGTATCTATACAATGGAATGAAATACGATGTACTACATGCCTTGGAGAAGGACATACAAAGGATAATTTTCCCCTGAATGAGTGCACACAAACAACAGACGTACACGGAATACAAGCTCAAAAATATTGCAACATATGTGAATACCTAACTAATCACAGTATACAATATTGTCCACATAATATGAAAAACACAAAATGGTGTCATATCTATGAAGCTTTTGATCACCAGACATTAGAGTTCCATTTAAATGCTTGAAATTAGAATAATATATGAAGATCTTACCACACAGAAACTATCGATCAAGAAAACAACTATGGTCGAAGAGACAAGTACTACGGTCCTGCTTGAGGTCAAGGAGGTTGACATGGATTTGATGATCGAGGTCGAGGTCGTGGAAGAACCTATTGTTTCAATTGTTGGAAATATGATCACATCATCCTCGCTTTCCCTATAAAATATAGAATTGATCTAAAATTTTGCAATATATGTGGCATTGGATATCACTTGTTAGAAGACATCCTGATAGTACTCGACAAAATCATACCAAGAAAAAATGTGAATCTAATACATGTAGTATCCAAGGAAGATGTTATGAAGTCAAAAACCTTACATATTGTTACAAGGTCAGGTGCAGGATGAGATATTGACACTCCACCAAAAAATTACCAAAGAAGGAAGGATAATACCTTCCCAAACCTAGATAGAGAAGAACAATTCATGAGAGAAACTCTTAACTTAAATAATTCTATAGAAGATCCACAAAACTCGAGAAGTCGGAATGAAGACACCATCCAATAATTTTTTCAACTCCTCAAAGAAAAGAACTGAATATGCAGACTATTGGATCTACTCAACATATTATGAGAATACAAATATGGTTAGAGATCGACCAAGGATGAAAATCACCTCTCTTATAAAAAAAAATAATATGATCCATGAGCCAACTTGGAGATTTAGGGAATGATGGTCAATCATGTGGTCGTTGATTTTGGCTCTCAAGTTAATATTCTTCCACGAGAAACATGGATACAAATGGGTTGACCCAACCTAGCACCCATGCTGAATTATTTTAAATTAGTCGATCAAAGACAAATAAAACCAATTGAAATATTGGGAATACCGACTTCGGTTGAATTCAAATTGATTGACCTTGTCGAAGGAATTCTATCATACACAACCCTTGTTGGTCAATCATGGGGTCAACTAATGAAAGCAACTATCTCCCTTGAAAAAAATAGAATTAAATTGAAATAAACTGGGAGAAAAATAATTATTACCTTGGATCCAAAGGAAGGAAAACCATGGATGGAGTCATGGGATGAAGATCAATAAGACAGATTCCTATATCAAATAAACAATGAATAAAAATATTATATAGAACTGATTGCAGAAGGATAAATTTAGAGAGAATATCCCATGTCGGTTAGTCATAATTCTGACTCTGCCTTATACAAATGGAAAATTAAAAATTACGAAGCACATGCAAAATATTATTGGTCTATTGAAATCATTCCAAAGAAACATATTAAAACATGCTACTCAATCTAGGATGTACTAAAAGTATATGAAAAAATAACTCGAGAAACTCCCACTCTTATACTGACTGACAATAAAATAAAAAAACCTTTGCAATACAGGGAATGATATTCCCCTTCGACCCATGTCGAAGAGGTGGAAAAATACATAGGAGATAAAGAGAGGATGCAGAGCCTTGTGGAAAACTTCATAGGACAAGTTGAAATATGGTGGGAAACACATTTCCCCATATTATAAACATGGATGATTGTGTTTATGTGCTTTGTTGAACAATTCAGAAATAAGAAATTATCCAAAGTTGCAGATATTCCCACCTTTAGAATCATCTACGACCCAGTAGAACATATTCAATGTTGTGAAAGAGAGTGGTGAAAAATAGGATATAAAGATGAAATGGTATATCCCCATATGTTTCCAAGTACATTAGATGAGATACCAAGAAAATGGTATACGATTAAAGAATCTTGTGTCCATACATCAAACTAGGATGAAATCAAATAAAATCTTGTGCAAGACTTTGAATTTAATTAAGAAGAGGAACACTTGAAAGATGCAGCACATCAAATAAAAACATTTCTCGAAATTCCTTCACTGGATGTACAAAAATAAAAAGGAAATATGCTTGTCGATGGAGGATCTACATCGACATGCAATTTTGTGTTGGTAGAAGAAAAATAAATATCCACTGCATAGAGGATCGACATGGAAAATATAAAATGGCCAGGATAAAGCTTCCAATGGAAAACATACCACCCAACACCACAACATCATGTGAAGTCAGTATTAAGTATATCCACAGAACAAAAAGAAGACCAGTAACAACCTGACTTCCCAAAAATATATACATAAATTAAATAAGGAGAACACCACCTCAATGAAGCAAAACCACCATAATGGATGGATGCAGAAATCAAAACAAAGGAATTCTACATATCAAATGATGGTCGACCAAAAATGGTATGAATAGCTGACTATTGGTTTAACAAGAAAACAACCGACATAGTCAACCTACTAAAAGAGTATCAAGATGTTTTTGCATGTGAATACAAGGAATTGAAAGTACTTGTAGAGGAAATGGGTGAAATGAAGATTGAACTTATTCCAAGAGAAAAACCAATTAAAAAATGATCATACAAATTTACACATTAATATAAAATAATCGTTCAGAAAGAAATCCAAGGAATTCTACAAGCCTGTATTATTTACTCTATTGATAAGGAAGAATTGGAAAGTCCCATGGTGGTACAACTAGAGAAGCATGATCCCATAAAAATTAAGAATTTGTGTTGATTTCCAGGAACTCAACAAACAAACTATGACAAATCCAATCCCCAACCCCTTTGTTAATTAAATCATCAATAAAGTCGTTGGTCACGAATTCTATTCATTCACTGATGGGTTCGCATGATATAACTAGGTGCCAATAGAAAAAGAAGATGAGAAAAAAACAACATTTGTGTCAGAATTTGGATCTTTCGCCTATAGAGTAATGTCATTTGGATTGAAGAATGAGCCATACTTTTTTTCGAGAATAGTTGTTAAAACATTTCAAGAGTATATATGAAAAACCATGGTTGTATACTTAGATGACTGGACAACATATAGTCTATTCAAAAATCACATACAATGAATTTGACTTATGCTAGAACGATGTAGATAGATTCAACAATTCTTAAAAATCAGGAAATGTGTATTTTCCACACCTATTGGAATCCTATAAGGACATGTGGTATGTAAATATGGAATAAATTTTGACATGGCTAAGATTAAAACTATCCTTGATCTAAAACCACCTGTGAATAAAAAACAACTAAAAATTTTATTAGGACACACTGGATATTATAGAAAGTTTATATTCCACTACTCGGACATTACCTTACCAATTGATGAGCTCCTACAGAAAGATGTTGGATTGAAATGGAGGAAATATTGTTAGAAATCCTTGAAATTCTTAAAGAACAATTTGGTCGAAGAACCCATTCTAAAATTTCCAAACTAGTTGATAAAATTTCATGTCCATGTCGATGCATCCAATTTTTTGTCAGGTCGGTATTATCAAAACCATATGATGACACAATGGATCATCCAAATGTGTATGTGACTCGAAAAATGAATATGGTAGAAAAAACTATTCGACTATGGAAAGAGAATCCCTATCAATGATTTTTTCTCTACAAAAGTTTTGTCACTACTTACTTGCAAATCCCTTTAAATTTTTGGCAGACCATCAAGCAAAAAATTAATTGGTAAAGAAACTAGTTCATCAAGGGAAGATATTTTGTTGGTTAATATTATTTCAGGAATTTGAATTCGACATAATCATATGACCAGGGAAAAAGAATGTTCAACCTGATCACCAATCATGACTCGAAACATGAGAAGATTCGATAGGCATCAACAATGATATTCAATATGCACATTTATTTAGAGTTGAAGATTCCCCTAAAGATTTAGAAGATATTTCCAACTTCCTAGAAGAAGGAAAGGCCACAAAGGACCTCCCAACAAACAAAACGAAAGTTCTATCCCTAAAAGTTGCACCTTTCACAATCATCAATGGATACTTATATAAAATGGGAATGGATGATGTTTTAAGATGTGTGCCAGAAAACGAAAGGGAGGATATAGTCAACAAAGCACATGCACGAGGAGCTGGGGGTCATTTTTAGGTTGACATGACAACCAGAAAGGTACTACAAGCAGAGTTGTGCTGGCCAACTTTGCATAAATATTGTCGATATCAAGTAAGAAATTGTGATAGTTTTCAAAGGCTTGGACGACCCTTGTGGAAAAACTAAATTCCACTAAGTTCAATAAACTCCAATCAAGCCCTCACAATTTGTCCTATCGACTTTGTCAGGCCATTTCCACAGAGGGAAAGAAGAACTAGTGTCAAGTACATCATTACTGTAGTTGAATATGTGACCAAGTGGGCAGAAGTTGAGCCAGTCAAATCTTGCACTAATGAGGTAGCAACAAAACTCATCTACGAGAAAATAATTACAAGGTTTGGTTGTACTCTGACCCTAATCAATGACCAAAGAACTCACTTCACTTTGTGAATGAAAAAATTAAATCTCTACTCAATTTTTTTTTAATTGACCATAGAAAAATGACAACTTATCAGCCACAAGAAAATGGGGTAGTTGAATCATTTAATAAAACATTAGCCAAGGGACTTACAAAGATTTGCAAAATAAAAATATATGTCTGGGATGATAATACTCATGCAATCCTATGGGTGTATATATCATCATTCAAAAGATCGGCTAAGTAGAATCTGTTCAAGCTAGTATAAGACCAAAACAATTTTATCCCTTTATAATTTCGGACCAATTCTAGCAAGGTTGCATTTGTAGTAAAATTTGATGAGAGAAAAAGTAGGAAGAAGAAAGGTTAATACCAATCCATCACCAAGAGGTTTAGAAGAAACAAAAAAAAGCGTGTCATGATTGACACATAAATAAAAAACATATAAAATAGAGAGACTTAGTCTTGCTGTATGACAATCGCATAAAAGGAAAACCCAAAAAATTGGAAAAAACATGGCCTGGGCGTTATGTGGTGGAAGATATTTGATCAACTGGAGTGGTCCAACTTAGAACATTATTGGGGAAACCATTTAATAAAGTAATTAATGGTTCCCATTTAAAAAAGTATCAGGAATAAAAGAAAATAACCTTGTTGGAAAAATATAGCGTGGAATTGCCAACATGAATCAACTAAATAGACTAATCATACTTATGGAAAATAAAACCTTCTTAAAATTAATAAACAAAAAATAGTTAGACAAACTCAAGTATAGAAAACCGAAATAATAAATTATTTAGAGAACAACCATAGCACTAAAGAAAACCATCCATAAAGTAAAATGGAGAGGAAAAGAATCCCTTGGTCGAGCATGAGACAAACGAACAAAATATATTCTCGACATCCCATGCCATAGACCGAATTACAAAAAATAATCATAAGAAGAGAATAAAGAGAAAGGATCAGTCCAGGATCAATAAATCAAGGTTCAAGTGAGCATAGATCGGGTGAGTGTAGATAAAATGAAAATAGTCCAAGAGAACATGAAACAAATTGGCATAAAGAAAGACGATATCATTTAGACTCATTTAAAATTGGCAAAATGAGTGAGCAAACAAGCCATCACCGACATCGACTATGTCACTCCAGTAATAAAGATGGCTCAAGAATAGCCATCATTCAGCCCACATATTGTCCATGTATAAATAGAGGAGACGTCATCGGTCGAACATGTAATTCCAGACAGGTAAATGTTGAATGAAGAATTAATGATGGAAACGATTGTTCTGTATCTGCTCACACAACCATCGATTAAATTGACACATGAGAAAATAAAGTACAGTATCTTTCATTTAATGAATGACGTGACATAAATGAATGCCAACCGAGCAACAATTTAAATGTCCACTCACTCAACTCACTGCTGCCACCAATATTTATGAAGAAAGAGCACAAAATACGAGAACAACTAGATTCATTGAACCCAACTCTCTCGCCACCATCTATAAATATGGAAGAAGTATACGACTTTGCCTCACTTTTATTTTCTCCTCCACAACTAGGTATAAAGCAGAGAACACAATCGATTGAACTTGTAAACTCACCAACCGTTCTTGAAACCAATAATCAGGATCCACAAATTTCAAGTATGAGAGGTCAAGTCGGTAGTGCAATAGAAGGATCAAGAGTGAGGCAAGTTTTTTACACAAGAACTGCGACGTCGTTGAAAATCCAGATGCAAAATATCTGTCTATCAAAGATGGAGGAATAAAATTGGAGCAAGCACTGGATAAATTTCACAAAATGGGAAATGCAGGAAGGAAGTTGGAAAGGAGAAACCAAATTCCTAAAAAAATAAAGAATTCAACATATCCTTGGCACCCCACAAGTAGTTGACATGGGTCAATGGAAACAAGAAGCGAAAAAATTCATTGTTAGTCAGTATCATCAAGAATACCTATGGTTGGATCAAGCAATATAAATAATCGAAAACCTCATCTACCGAATCATGCACATTCTGAGATCAGGGTCCAAAGTATCGAAGTTGACCAACACCAGCGATTGGATACAATTTTTGGCAAGGTCGGCGATAGCCAAAAACTATAAAGGGTTGAGGATCAACAAAATTGTCGACCTAAGATTTTGTTGGACTACCATAATAATTTATTTTTGTTTCACACCAGCAGGTCAGACATCTGAGGTCAATTTTATATTTTGCATGTCGATGGAGGATCTACATCGAAATGAAATTTTTTGTTGGTAGATGAAAATAAATCCCAATTGCACAGAGGATCGACATGGAAAATATAAAATGGCTAGGACAGAGCTTCCGGTGGAAAAAATACCACCCAACACCACAACATCATGTGAAGTCAGTATTAAGTATATCCATAGAAGAAAAAGAAGACTAGGAACAACCCGACTTCCCAAAAATATTTACAAAAATTAACGAAGGAGAACACCTCCTCAATGAAGCAAAACAACCATAATGGATGGATGCGGAAATCAAAACAAAGGAATTCTACATATCAAATGATGGGCAAATAAAAATGGTATGAGTAGCTGACTATTGGTCTGACAAGAAAACAACCGACATAGTCAACCTACTAAAAGAGTATCAAGATGCTTTTTCATGTGACTACAAGGAATTGAAAGGAACTGTAGAGGAAATGGGTGAAATGAAGATTGAACTTATTACAAGAGAAAAACCAATTAAAAAATGATCATACAAATTTACACATTAATATAAATCGATTGTTCAGAAAGAAATCCAAGGAATTATACAAGCTTGTATTATTACCCTATTGATAAGGAAGAATTGGAACGTCCCATGGTGGTACAACCAAAGAAGCATGATCCCAAAAAATTAAGAATTTGTGTTGATTTCCAGGAACTCAACAAACAAACTGTGACAGATCCAATCCCCAACCCCTTTTTTAATTAAATCATCGATAAAGGCGTTGGTCATGGATTCTATTCATTCACTGATGGGTTCACATGATATAAGTAGGTGCCAATAGAAAAAGAAGATGAGGAAAAAACAACATTTGTGTCGGAATTTGGATCTTTCGCCTATAGAGTAATGCCATTAAGATTGAAGAATGCGCCATCCATTTTTTCGAGAATAGTTGTTAAAACATTTCAAGAGTATATATAAAAAACCATGGTTGTATACTTAGATGACTAGACAATATATAGTCTATTCAAAAATCACATACAATGGATTCCACTTATGCTTGAGTGATGTAGACAGATTCAACAATCATTAAAAAACAGGAAATGTATATTTTCTGCACCTATTGGAATCCTGTTAGGAAATGTGGTATGTAAATATGGGGTAAAGTTCGACATGGCTAAGATTAAAATTATCCTTGATCTAAAACCACTTGTGAATAAAAAACAAATCAAAATTTTATTAGGACACACTGGATATTATAGAAAGTTTATATTCCACTACTCGTACATCACCTTACCAATTGATGAGCTCTTACGAAAAGATGTTGAATTTAAATGGAGGAAATATTGTTAGCAATCCTTCAAATTCTTAAAGAAGAATTTGGTCGAAGAACCCATTCTAAAATTTCCAGACTAGTCGATAAAATTTCATGTCCATGTTGATGCATCCAATTTTTTGTTGGGTCGGTATTATCACAACCATATGATGACACGATGGATCATCCAAATGTGTATGTCATTTGAAAAATGAATATTGTAGAAATAAATTATTCGACTAGGGAAAGAGAATCCCTATCAACGATTTTTTCTCTGCAAAAATTTTGTCACTACTTACTTGCAAATCCCCTTAAAGTTTTTACAGACCATCAAGAACAAAAATAATTGGTAAACAAACTAGTTCATCAAGGAAATAGTTTTCGTTGGTTAATATTATTTCAGGAATTTGAATTCAACATAATCATATGACCGGGGGAAAAGAATGTTAGACCTGATCACCAATCACGACTAGAAACATGAGAAGATCCAACAGGCTTCAACGATGATATTTGAGATGCACGTTTATTTTGAGTTGAAGATTCCCCTAAAGATTTAGAAGATATTTCCAACTTCATAGAAGAAGGAAAGGCCACAAAAGACCTCCCAACAAACAAAAAAAAATTTCTAGCCCTAAAAGTTGCACCTTTCACAATCATCAATGGATACTTATATAAAATGGGAATGGATGATGTTTTAAGATGTGTGCCAGAAAACGAAAGGGAGGAAATAGTCAACAAAGCACATGCAGGAGCAGCTGGGGGTCATTTTTAGGCTAACACGACAACCAAAAAGGTACTACAAGAAGAGTTGTGTTGGCCAACTTTGCATAAATATTGTCGAGATCAAGTAAGAAAATGTGATAGTTTTCAAAGGCTTGGACAACCCTTGTGGAAAAACTAAATTCCACTAAGTTCAATAAACTCCATTCAAGCCATCAAAATTTGGGTTATCGACTTTGTCAGGCCATTTCCATAGAGGGAAATAATAATAGTGTCAAGTACATCATTATTGTAGTTGAATATGTGACCAATTGGGAATAATTTGAGCCAGTCAAATCTTGCACTAAAGAGGTAGCAACAAAACTCATCTACGAGAACATAATTACAAGGTTTGGTTGTCCTCTGACACTAATCAATGACCAGGGAACTCACTTTGTGAATGAAACAATTAAATCTCTACTCAATTTTTTTGTAATCGACCATAGAAAAACGACAACTTATCATTCACAAGAAAATGGGGTAGTCGAATCATTTAAGAAAGCATCAGCCAAGGGACTTACAAAGATTTGCAGCATAAACAAATATGTCTAGGATGATAATATTCATGCAATCCTATGGGTGTATATATCATCATTCAAATCATCGGCTAAGTAGAATCTGTTCAAGCTGGTATAGGGCCAAGAAGTTTTTATCCCTTTATAATTTCGGACCAATTCCAACAAAGCTACATCTGTAGTAAAATTTGATGAGAGAAAAAGTAGGAAGAAAAAAGGTTAATAGCAATCCATCACCAAGAGGTTTAGAAGAAACAACAAAAATTGTTTCATGATTGACAGATAAAGAAAAAACATATAAAATAGGGAGACTTAGTCTTACTGTATGACAATCGCATAAAAGGAAAACCCAAAAAATTGGAAAAAACATGGCTTGGGCCTCATGGAGAGGTCCAACTTGGAACATTGTTGGGGGAACCATTTAAGAAAGTAATTAATACTTAAGATTTAAAAAGTATCAGGAATAAAATAAAATATCCGTGTTGGAAAAATATAGCATGGAATTGCCAACATGAATCAACTAAATAGACTAATCATACTTATGGAAAATAAAACCTGCTTAAAATTAATAAACAAAAAATAGTTAGACAAACTTAGGTATACAAAACTGAAAAGATAAAGTATTCAAAGAATAACCATAGCACTAAAGAAAACCATCCATAAAGTAAAATGGAGTGGAAAAGAATCCCTTGGTCGAGCCGGAGACAAAGGAACAAAAGATATTCTTGACATCCCACGCCATCGACTGACTTACAAAAAATAGTCATAAGAAGAGAATCAAGCGAAACGATTAGTCTAGGAGCAATAAATCAAATTTCAGGTGAACGTAGATCATGTGAGCGTATATCAAATGAAAATATACCAAGAGAAAATGAAACAAATTGGTATAAAAAAGACGATATCATTTAGACTCATTTAAAATTGGCAAAATGAGTGAGAAAACAAGCCATCACCGACATTGACTATGTCACACCAGTAATAAAAATGGCTCAAGAATGCCCATCATTCAGCCCACATATCGGCCATGTATAAATAGAAGAGACCTCCTCGGTCGAACCCAGAGCAATGTCGACCAAGAAAACACCAACTTCGGTAGAGAAAGAGCATGTAATTATAGGTAGATAAAGGCCAAACGAAGCATTAATGATGGAAACGAGTGTTGTGCATCCATCCACACAACCATTGATTAAATGGACACATGAGAAAATAAAGTACAATATATTTCATTGAATGACTGACATGACATAAACAAATGCTAACGAAGCAACAATTTAAACATCCACTTGCTCAACTAACTGGTGCCACCAATATTTATGAAGAAAGAGCACAAACTATGAGAACAACTAGATTCATTGAACCCAATGTTCTTGCCATCAACTATAAATATGGAAGAAGCATATGACTTTGCCTCATTTTTATTTTCTCCTCCACAACTAGGTATAGAGCAGAGCGCACAATCGATTGAACTCGTAAACTCATAAACCATGCTCGAAACCAGTAATCAAGATCCACAAATTTCAAGGATGAGAGGTCAAGTTGGCAGTGCAACAGAAGGATCAAGAGTGAGGCAAGTTTTTGATAGAACTACTGTGACATCGTTGAAAATCCATATGCAAAATATCCGCCTATCAAATATGGAGGAATAAAATTAGAGAAAGCACTAGATAAATTTCATAGAATGGGAAATGCAGGAAGGAAGTTGGAAAGAAGAAGCCAAATTACTAAAAAAGGAAATAATTTGACATATCCTTGGCACCTCGCAAGTAGCTGACATGGGTCGATGGAAACAAGAAGTAGAAAAATTCATTTTTAGTCAGTATCATCAAGAATACCTCTGTTTGGATCAAGCAATAGCAATAATCGACAACCTCATCTACTGAATCATGCACATTGTGAGATCAGGGTCCGAAGTACCAAAGTTGACCAACACCAGTGATTGGATACACCTTTTGACGAGGTTGACGATAGCCAAAAAATATAAGGGGTTGATGATCAACAAAATTACTGACCTAAGATCCCGCCAAACTACCATAATAATTTGTTTTTGTTTCACACGAGTAGGTCAGACATCTGAGGTCAATTTTATATTTTCCATGTCGAAGGAGGATCTACATCGACATGCAATTTTGTGTTGGTAGAAGAAAAATAATTCCCAAGTGCACGGAGGATCGACAAGGAAAATATAAAAGGGTCGGGACAAAGCTTCCAGTGGAAAAAATACCACCCAACACCACAACATCATGTGAAGTCAGTATTAAGTATATCCACAGAACAAAAAGAAGACCAGGAACAACCTGACTTTCCAAAAATATTTACAAAAATTAAAGAAGGAGAACACCACCTCAATGAAGCAAAACCACCATAATGGATGCATGCATAAATCAAAACAAAGGAATTCTACATATCAAATGATGGTCGACCAAAAATGGTATGAATAGCTTACTAATGGTCTGACAAGAAAAAAAAAACAACATAGTCAACCTACTAAAAGAGTATCAAGATGTTTTTGAATGTGACTACAAGGAATTGAAAGGACTTGTAGAGGAAATGGGTGAAATGAAGATTGAACTTATTCCAAGAGAAAAAATAATTAAAAAATGATCATACAAATTTACACATTAATATAAATCGATCATTCAGAAAGAAATCCAAGGAGTTCTACAAGCATGTATTATTTACCCTATTGATAAGGAGTAATTGGAAAGTCCCATGGTGGTACAACCAGAGAAGTATGATCCCAAAAAATTAAGAATTTTTGTTGATTTCTAGGAACTCAACAAACAAACTGTGACATATCCAATCCCCAACCCCTTTCTTAACTAAATCATCAATAAGGTTTTTGGTCACGAATTCTATTCATTCACTGACAGGTTCGCAAGATATAACCAGGTGCCAATAGAAAAAGAAGATGAGGAAAAAACAACATTTGTGTCGGAATTTGGATCTTTTGCCTATAGAGATTAATGCCACTTGGATTGAAGAATGCACCATCCATTTTTTCGAGAATAGTTGTTAAAAAATTTCAACAGTATATCTAAAAAACCATGGTTGTATACTTCGATGACTAGACAATATATAGTCTATTCAAAAATCACATACAATGGATTCGACTTATGCTAGAACGATGTAGACAGATTCAACCATCATTAAAAATCAGGAAATGTATATTTTCCACACCTATTGGAATCATGTTAGGACATGTGGTATGTAAATATGGGGTAAAGTTCGACATGGCTAAGATTAAAATTATCCTTGATCTAAAACCACCTGTGAATAAAAAACAAATCAAAATTTTATTTGGACACACTAGATATTATAGAAAGTTTATATTCCACTACTCAAACATCACCTTACCAATTGATGAGATCTTATAGAAAGATGTTGAATTTAAATGGAGGAAATATTGTTAGAAATGCTTCAAATTCTTAAATAAGAATTTGGTCGAAGAACCCATTCTAAAATTTCCAGACTAGTCGATAAAATTTCATGTCCATGTCGATGCATCCAATTTGTTGTCAGGTCGATATTATCACAACCATATGATGACACGATGGATCATCCAAAAGTGTATGTGATTCACAAAATGAATATGGTAGAAATAAATTATTCGACTTGCAAATCCCTTTAAATTTTTTATAGACCATCAAGCACAAAAATAATTGGTAAATAAACTAGTTGATCAAGGAAAGATTTTTCGTTGGTTAATATTATTTTAAGAATTTGAATTCGATGTAATCATATGACCGGGGAAAAAGAATGTTCGACCTAATCACCAATCACGACTACAAACATGAGAAGATCCGACAGGCATCAACGATGATATTTGAGATGCACATTTATTTAGAGTCAAAGATTCCCCTAAATATTTAGAAGATATTTACAACTTCCTAGAAGAAGGAAAGGCCACAAAGGACCTCCCAACAAACAAAAAGAAAGTTCTGGCCCTAAAAGTTGCACCTTTCACAATCATCAATGGATACTTATATAAAATGGGAATGGATGATGTTTTAAGATGTGTGCCAGAAAACGAAAGGGAGGATATAGTCAACAAAGCACATGCAAGAGCAGTTGGGTGTCATTTTTAGGCTGACACAACAACTAGAAAGGTACTACAAGAAGAGTTGTGCTGACCAACTTTGCATAAATATTGTCGATATCAAGTAAGAAAATGTGATAGTTTTCAAAGGCTTGGGCGACCCTTGTGGAAAAACTGAATTCCACTAAGTTCAATAATCTCTAATCAAGCCCTCAAAATTTGGGCTGTCAACTTTGTTAGGCCATTTCCACAGAGGGAAAGAAGAACTAGTGTCAAGTACATCATTACTGCAGTTGACTATGTTACCAAGAGGGCAGAAGTTGAGCCAGTCAAATCTTGCACTAAAGAGGTAGAAACAAAACTCATCTACGAGAACATAATTACAAGGTTTGGTTGTCCTTTGACACTAATCAACGACCAGGGAACTCACTTTGATAATGAAACAATTAAAGATCTACTCAAAAAAATTTTAACTGACCATAGAAAAATGACAACTTATCACCCACAAGAAAATGGGGTAGTCGAATCATTTAATAAAACATTAGCCAAGGGACTTACAAATATTTCCAGCATAAAAAAATATGTCTGGGATGATAATATTCATGCAATCCTATGGGCATATATATCATCATTCAAAAGATCGACTAAGTAGAATATGTTCAAGCTAGTATACGACCAAGAAGGTTTTATCCCTTTATAATTTCAGGCAATTCCAACAAGGTTGCGTCTGTAGTAAAATGTGATGAGAGGAAAAATAGGAAGAATAAAGGTTAATATAAATCCATCACCAAGAGGTTCAGAAGAAACAACAAAAAGCGTGTCATGATTGACACATAAAGAAAAAATATATAAAATAGGGAGACTTAGCCTTACTATATGACAATCGCATAAAAGGAAAACCCAAAAAATTGGAAAAAACATGGCTTGGGCCTTATGTGGTGGAAGATATTTGATCGACTGGAGCAGTCCAACTTAGAACATTATAGGGGAAACCATTTAAGAAAATAATTAATACTTCCCACTTAAAAAAGTATTAGAAATAAAAGAAAATAACCTTGTTGGAAAAATATAGCATGGAATTGCCAACATGAATCAACTAAATAGACTAATCATACTTATGGAAAATAAAACCTGCTTAAAATTAATAAACAAAAAATAGTTAGACAAACTCAAGTATAGAAAACTGAAAAGATGAAGTATTTAAAGAAAAACCATAGCGCTAAAGAGAACCATCCATAAAGTAATATGGAGAGGAAAAGAATCCCTTGGTCGAGCCCGAGACAAAGGAACAAAATATATTCCCGACATCCCACGCCATAGACTGACTTACAAAAAATAATCATAAAAAGAGAATCAAGCGAAAGGATCAGCCCAAGAGCAATAAATTGAGGTTCGAGTGAGCATAGATCGGGTGAGCGTAGATCAAATGAAAATAGACCAAGAGAACATGAAACAAATTGGCATAAAAAATACGATATCATTTAGACTCATTTAAAATTGGCAAAATGAGCGAGAAAACAAGCCATCACCGACATCGACTATCTCAATCCAATAATAAATATGTCTCAAGAATACCCATCATTCGGCCCACATATCGGCCATGTATAAATAGAGGAGACCTCGTCGGTCAGACCCAGAACAATGTCGATTGAGAAAACACCAACTTCGATAGAGAAATAGCATATAATTCTAGGCAGATAAAGGTTGAACGAAGCATTAATGATGGAAAGGAGTGTTGTGTATCTGCGCACACAACCATCGATTAAATCGACACATGATAAAATAAAGTACAATATCTTTCATTTAATGACCGACGTGACATAAACGGATGCCAACCGAGCAACAATTTAAACGTCCACTTGCTCAACTCACTGGTGCCACCAATATTTATGAAGAAAAAGCAAAAAATACGAGAACAACTAGATTCATTGAACCCGATGCTCTCACCACCATCTATAAATATGGAAGAAGCATACGACTTTGCCTCATTTTTATTTTCTCCTCCACAACTAGGTATAGATCAGAGCGCACAGTCAATTGAACTCGTAAACTCATCAACCGTGCTCGAAACCAGTAATCAGGAACCACAAATTTGAAGGATGAAAGGTCAAGTAGGTAGTGCAACATAAGGATCAAGAGTGAGGCAAATTTTTGACACAACGACTGCGACGTCGTTGAAAATATAGATGCAAAATATCCATCTATCAAAGATGGAGGAATAAAATTGGAGCAAGCACTGGATAAATTTCACAGAATGGGAAATGAAGGAAGGAAGTTGGAAAGGATAAACCGAATTCCAAAAAAAGGAAATAATTTGACATATCCTTGGCACCCTGCAAGTAACTGACATGGGTCGATGGAAACAAGAAGCAGAAAAATTCATTGTTAGTCAGTATCATCAAGAATACCTCTGGTTTGATCAAGCAATAGAAATAATCGACAACCTCATCTACCAAATCATGCACATTTTGAGATCAGGGTCCAAAGTACCGAATTCGACCAACACCAGTGATTGGATACAATTTTTGACGAGGTCGGCGATAGACAAAAACTATAAGGGGTTGATGATCAACAAAATTACCGACCTAAGATCCCGCCAAACTACCAAAATAATTTATTTTTGTTTCACACCAGTAGGTTAGACATCCGAGGTCAATTTTATATTTTCCATGTCGATGGAGGATCTACATCGACATGTAATTTTTTGTTGGTAGAAGAAAAATAATTCCCGACTGCATGGAGGATCGACATGGAAAATATAAAATGGTTAGGACAGAACTTCCAGTGGAAAAAATACCACCCAACACCACAACATCATGTGAAGTCAGTATTAAGTATATCCACAAAACAAAGAGAAGAACAGGAACAACCCGACTTCCCAAAAATATTTACAAAAATTAAAGAAGGAGAACACCACCTCATTGAAGCAAAACCACCATAATGGATGGATGCAGAAATCAAAACAAAGGAATTCTACATATCAAATGATGGTCGACCAAAAATGGTACGAATAGCTAACTAATGGTCTGACAAGAAAACAACCGATATAGTCAACCTACTAAAAGAGTATCAAGATGTTTTTGCATGTGACTACAAGGAATTGAAATGACTTGTAGAGGAAATGGGTGAAATGAAGATTGAACTTATTCCAAGAGAAAAACCAATTAAAAAATGATCATACAAATTTACACATTAATATAAACCGATCGTTCAAAAAGAAATCCAAGCAAGTCTACAAGCATGCATTATTTACCCTATTGATAATGAAGAATTGGAAAGTCCCATGGTAGTACAATCAGAGAAGCATGATCCCAAAACATTAAGAATTTTTGTTGATTTCCATGAAATCAACAAACAAACTATGACAGATCCAATCCCCAACCCCTTTGTTAATTAAATCATCAATAAAGTCAATGGTCACAAATTCTATTCATTCATTGACGAGTTTGCATGATATAACTAGGTGCCAATAGAAAAAGAAGATGAGGAAAAAACAACATTTGTGTCGGAATTTGGATCTTTCGCCTGTAGAGTAATGCCATTTGGATTGAAGAATGCACCATCTATTTTTTTGAGAATAGTTGTTAAAACATTTCAAGAGTATATCTAAAAAAACATGGTTGTATACTTCGATGACTGGACAATATATAGTCTATTCAAAAATCACATACAATGGATTCAACTTATGCTAGAACAATGTAGATAGATTCAACAATCAATAAAAATCAGAAAATGTATATTTTCCACGCCTATTGGAATCTTGTTAGGACATGTGGTATGTGAATATGGGGTAAAGTTTGACATGGCTAAGATTAAAATTATCCTTGATCTAAAACCACCTGTGAATAAAAAACAAATCAAAATTTTATTAGGACACACCGGATATTATAGAAAGTTTATATTCCACTACTTGGAAATCACCTTACCAATTGATGAGCTCTTACGAAAAGATATTGAATTTAAATGGACGAAATAATGTTAGAAATGCTTCAAATTCTTAAAGAAGAATTTGGTCAAAGAACCCATTCTAAAATTTCCAGACTAGTCGATAAAATTTCATGTCCATGTTGATGCATCCAATTTGGTGTCAGGTTGGTATTATCACAACCATATGATGATACGATGGATCATCCAAATGTGTATGTGATTCGAAAAATGAATATGGTAGAAATAAATTTTTCGACTATGGAAAGAGAAGCCCTATCAATGATTTTTTCTCTACAAAAATTTTTTCACTACTTACTTGCAAATCCCTTTAAAGTTTTTATAGATCATCAAGCACAAAACAAAATGGTAAATAAACTAGTTCATCAAGGAAAGATTTTTTGTTGGTTAATATTATTTCAGGAATTTGAATTCGACGTAATGATATGACCAAGGAAAATGAATGTTCGACCTGATCACCAATCACGACTAGACACATGAGAAGATCCGACAGGCATCAATGATGATATTCGAGATGCACATTTATTTAGAGTCGAAGATTCCCTTAAAGATTTACAAGATATTTTCAACTTCCTAGAAGAAGGAAAGGCCACAAAGGACCTTCCAAAAAAGAAAAAGAAAGTTCTATCCCTAAAAGTTGCACCTTTCACAATCATCAATGGATACTTATATAAAATGAGAATGGATGATCTTTTAAGATGTGTGCCAGAAAATGAAAGGGAGGATATAGTCAATAAAGAACATGCAGGAGTAGCTGGAGGTCATTTTAAGGCTGACACGACAACTAGAAAGGTACTACAAGCAGAGTTGTGTTGGCCAACTTTGCATAAATATTGTCGAGATCAAGTTCCACTAAGTTCAATATTGGAAAAACTAACTTCCACTAAGTTCAATAAACTCCAATCAAGCCCTCAAAATTTGGTCTATCGACTTTGTCAAGCCATTTCTACAGAGGGAAAGAAGAACTAGTGTCAAGTACATAATTACTGCAATTGAATATGTGACCTAGTGGGCAGAAGTTGAGCCATTCAAATATTTCACGAAAGAGGTAGCAAAAAAATTCATCTATGAGAACACAATTAAAAGGTTTGGTTGTCCTTTGACACTAATCAACGACTAGGGAACTCACTTTGTGAATGAAACAATTAAAGCTCTACTAAAAAAAAATTTAATCGACCATAGAAAAATGACAACTTATAACTCACAAGAAAATGGGGTAGTCGAATCATTTAATAAAACATTAGCCAAGGGACTTACAAAGATTTGCAACCTAAACAAATATGTCTAGGATGATAATATTCTTGCAATCCTATGGGTGTATATATCATCATTCAAAATATCGGCTAAGTAGAATCTGTTCAAGCTATTATACGGCCAAGAAGTTTTTATCCCTTTATAATTTTGGACCAATTCCAACAAGGTTTCACCTGTAGTAAAATTTGATGAGAGAAAAGGTAGGAAGAAGAAAGGTTAATAGAAATCCATCACAAGGACATTCAGAAGAAACAACAAAAAGCGTGTCATGATTGACACATAAAGAAAAAACATATAAAATAGGGAGACGTAGTCTTACTGTATGACAATCACATAAAAGGAAAACCCAAAAAATTGGAAAAAACATGGCTTGGGCCTTATGTGGTGGAAGATATTTGATCGACTGGAGTGGTCCAACTTAGAACATTATTGGCAAAACCATTTAAGAAAGTAATTAATGGTTCCCATTTAAAAAAGTATCAGGAATAAAAGAAAATAACCGTGTTGGAAAAATATAGCATGGAATTGCCAACATGAATCAACTAAATAGACTAATCATACGTATGGAAAATAAAACATGCTTAAAATTAATAAACAAAAAATAGTTACACAAACTCAGGTATAAAAAACTAAAAAAGATAAAGTATTTAAAGAACAACCATATCGCTAAATAAAACCAACCATAAAGTAAAATGGAGAGGAAAATAATCCCTTGGTCGAGTCCAAGACAAAGGAACAAAAGATATTCTCGACATCCCACACCATCGATCGACTTACGAAAAATTCTCATAGGAAGAGAATCAAGCGAAAGGATCAGTCCAAGAGAAATAAATCGAGGTTCAGGTGACTGTAGTTCAAATGAAAATAGACCAAGAGAACATGAAACAAATTGGCATAAAAAAAGATGATATCATTTAGACTCATTTAAAATTGGCAAAATGAGCGAGCAAACAAGCCATCACCAACATCGACTATGTTACTCCAGTAATAAATATGGCTCAAGAATACCCATCACTCAGCCCACATATCAGCCATGTATAAATAGAGGAGACCTTATCAGTTGGACCCAGAACAATGTCGACTGAGAAAACACCAACTTTGGTAGAGAAAGAGCATGTAATTCCAGATAGGTAAAGTTCGAACGAAGCATTAATGATGGAAATGAGTGTTGTGTATCCACTCACACAACCATTGATTAAATCGACACATGAGAAAATAACGTAAAATATATTTCATTTAATGACCGACATGACATAAATGAATGCCAACGGAGCAATAATTTAAATGTCCACTTGCTCAACTCACTAGTGCCACCAATATTTATGAAGAAAGAGCACAAAATACGAGAACAACTAGATTCATTGAACCCATGGCTCTCGCCACCAGCTATAAATATGGAAGCATACGACTTTGCCTCATTTTTATTTTCTCCTCCACAACTAGGTATAGAGCAGAGCACACAGTCGATTGAACTCATAAAATCATCAACCGTGCTCGAAACCAATAATCAGTATCCACAAATTTCAAGGATGAGAGGCCAAGTCAGCAGTGCAATAGAAGGATCAAGAGTGAGGCAAGTTTTTGACACAACGAATGTGATGCCATCGAAAATCCAGATGCAAAGTATCTGTCTATCAAAGATGGAGGAATAAAAATGGAGCAAGCACTGGATAAATTTCACAGAATGGGAAATGCAGGAAGGAAGTTGGAAAGGAGAAACCAAATTCCTGAAAAAAGGCAATAATTCGAAATATCCTTGGCACCCCACAAGTAGCTGACATGGTTCAATGGAAACAAGAAGCAGAAAAAATCATTGTTAGTCAGTATCATCAAGAATACCCTTGGTTGGATCAAGCAATAGAAATAATTGACAACCTCATCTACCGAATCATGCACATTCTGAGATCAGGGTCCAAAGTACCGAAGTCGACCAACACCAGTGATTGGATACAATTTTTTTTTACGTCAACGATAACAAAAAACTATAAGGGGTTGATGATCAACAAAATTACTGACCTAAGATCCTGTTGGAATACCATAATAATTTGTTTTTGTTTCACACCACCAGGTCAAACATCTAACGTAAAGATGACAATGGTTGAGGAAATAGCTAAAGTCTATGAGAATGAAAAAAGGTTCAATTGGGAAGAACACTTCGCCAACATGATCATAACCAATTGAAAGGAAGTTCAAGATGAAGGAAAGGCCATCAAGTTTCCTTCACTATTAATATGGATAGAAATGGAACAATATGGGCCTATAGAAGAAGCAAGATCCACATATAAGAAAACCTCTAAAATGTAAAATTGCATAGTCTTCTCTTCTAATCAAATAGGTACATCAAAATCACTCCCACCGCAAGAGATATTTTGACTATGGGTCGTAGGTTTGAAATATAGGACACACAAATGGCGGTTTTGAAGAAGCATTCCATCGAGCATTCCCAACACCCTGTCATATTCAACTTGACCTAGAATGCACAAAGTTGTGGTGTGGAGTCGCATCGAAACTAGATCCAACAGAGTTACACTACCAACTGATAGTGGAATTTTTTTTTATAGAGATGAAAAGACAAACCAACTAGAACTTAGAAGTTCCTCCAAAATCATAAAGATAGGAGTACATGTAGTATTTCCACTAACTGATTGGGAGTAAAATGAAGAAAAATAATAAACTCTGTACACAATTCATTTTGTTGAAGACTTACATGCTCGCATAGTTGTACCTCCAAACCCTTCCCGAGGAAAGAGAAAGAAATCGACCAAAAATAAAAAAGGGGAAGAAGGTTTTTGAGGGAGAAGAACTCAAGATCGACATAGAGGATATTTGCAGAGAAATATTTCAGTCATAGGTGGGCATGAATTTAAACAACCCCATTATCCAAGAGAAAATGACAAGTATTACCACCAAGATCGCTAAGAAGCTGAAGAAAACCTGAAAAGACACTGTTGTTATGAAAAAAAATATACAGTTCCTAGGTCAAACTAGGAATGAAGGAGGCTTTGCAAAAAGCTAAGGATCAAAAGTAGAAATTCAAGAGAACACACTCAGGAAAATTTAAATAAGAGGGGAAAAAAGAAAGAAAAACATAGAAAACACAACTAATTATGTCAGCCAGACAAAGGTCACAGTGAACATGACATAATGGGAAATAAGGCCAAAATAAAAACCACGTAAGAAAATGACACTTGATGCTCCAATAGACCTCACCAGGGAGTCACCTCTACCAGAGCCAATACTCATCATAAAACAACTTCCAACAAAGAAAAAGAGGAGGAAACTCATAATCACTGAGTCATCGAAAGAAACAAAATTGGATCAACCATTCAAGACAGATGATGTCGATATGGAAAATGTCAACATGGAACAATAGGATTCGGTCAAGGAAATTGACAAAAACTTGATACATCAACAACCGACTATAAAACCAACGTCACCACAATGTTCAGTTGAATCAATACATTTTTGTGAGTCGAACATCCCGACAAAAAAACATGTAGTCCATATGTTTGAGGCATTGGATAATAATGAAAAAGTCTTGTGGATAACTGAGACACATCAGGATGAGGTCGAAAAAAAATACTAAGGAAGAAAATCCATAAACAGACATCCCCAGCATACAAATGGAGAAATTTGAAAATAAGTAGACTGAGAGACCTTTTCCTAAGGTAAATTCCATTTATACTGAGTAGATTAATAGAGAAGGGATAGATATCCATGACAAATAGGATATGGAGGTGAAAAACACCCAACATGAGGAGGAAGGAAAACATGAAACAAGTGAACAAAGCATCCCGACAACACAACAAATGATAACAAAAGATGGTCAGTTGTCCAAATATGAAGATAAAAGAAATAAAAGGAAGCCATCCATGATTACCATCATAATGACTGGAACAACTAATCCATCAGGTTCATTGGTCGAGGCCTCATTCGACCTGACCACTATTTCTGACACACACTTGTTCGACTTACATGGAGCTATTTCAAAAGAATGAACAAGAAAATGGAATAAGGTACTTAAAGAAGGAAGTCAGGTCGAGAGACTAAAACAAGAGAAAAATAATATATTGGATGGATGCAGGGAAGAAACCAGGCTACATGAGGGGATAAAACATATATCAGAAGAACAAAATACCCTAGAAGTCTTTACAAAGCTAATTGACATAATTATCAAAACCAACATAGAATATCGACATCAAGTAGTGACTATGAAAAAAGAAAAAGAAGAAGTCGAACAACAAAATGACTTAGCCATCAAAGAAATTCAAACAAATCAGGAGCAGTTGGACTTAGCCTTAGAAACATAATGAAATAATATGAACGGTTTCAAGGAGAACATACATAAATTAACCAATCCATAACATCCCACTCTGGCGCACTGAGAAAACTTATTCTTTGAGAAAACTTGCTCGCAAGTGATATGGATTATTATGATATTAAAACATTTGTCTTTGATTATGATGCATCATGGGTATATGACATGTTGTTTTACGAAATTGACATAGACAGGTGCTATTGACTCGGTTTTTCTGAGTGTGCAGGGTATTGGACCTTGAGGATGCAGAGGCATCGATGGAATCCCTTGGACTTCAGATTGAGTCAGGGAGTGTGCTATTTGGATTTGATTGATTTACTGTGATATTAGTACATTTGAGTTGATGATATGATGTGGACATGTTCTGACATGATTTGTTGATGATGCAGGCTGACGATAGATTGCTGACCAGACTCACATATGGAGTAAAGGGGTCACACATGACTACCAGAGAGGTTGAGTGAGAGGTGTGGTCAGCAGCCCTGCCACGACCTACTAGCACTCCCACTGTGGCTCGAATTGTAGGTTAACGATTACCTAGTTCGAGAGGACCCACGATGCCATGAGGGAAGACTATGACAATTGCTCAGGATGATTCTAAGGGGTGCGCAATAAGGCAGGGGCCTTATTCCTTAGAAACTTTTAGTCTCCCTCAAGTTCACCTGGCAGAGTGTTGACTCCAGGGGTTATTAATGTCTACCAATCAGTCAAGAAGTGAGTGGCACCCTTGGAGCACGTGGTGCATCCTGAAGAGCACGTCGTGCAAAAGAAACAAAAGGGCGAGTGGCACCCCTGGAGCACATGGTGTGTCCTGAAGGGCACATCGTGCAAAAGAAACAAAAGAGGCAAGTGGCACCCTTGGAGCACGTAGAACATCCTGAAGGGCATGTCGCGTTGATGATGATAAAGGAACAAACCTAGATGGCTCTAAGACAATCAACACTTTAAGAAATTTTAAAACAACTCCCCTAATTAAATGTCGTCCAGTTCAGAATCTAAGTCCTAAGTCTAAAAAAAAACTTCGCTAGTGGTAAGATTTTGTCTACCCTTGAGAAAATATCTATATAAAATTATAATAATAAAATTTAAAATAAAAACCCCTTACGTAATAATTTGGTCGTCATAATTTTTGGGGTTAAATGAAGAGAGTAAGAAATTAAATAAAATTGGTGGATATATATATATATATATATATAAAGAAGAAATTAATTATTTTTAACTTTTGATAGTTTTAAAAGATGTTGAATTAATAATAAAAGGAAAAGGGCTTAAATTGCAACTGTTGTTTTTAGCTCTAATAAAAAGAGGAAAGAGGGAAATTATAAAATATAGGAAACTAGGGGATGGAGGTAACATAAAAAGGGAAAGAGGAGAACTTATGGTAAAAAGCAAGAGGTCAACTTAGTAAAGAATTTGCAATTAAAAACCTTCTAAATTGAACTAAATTAACAACTTCATTTTAGGGAAATTCTTTAAAACCTGTAAGGGAATCTAGGGACACCTAGGCGTAAATTTAGAAGTAACTCTCGGTGGGTGAGGGAATTAGACAATTTAATAAATTAAAGAAAATAATTATTGGAGGAATGTGGGGGATGAATGACACTTGTACGATGGAGAATTTTTAGAAGATTTATATTTAAAACTTAAATTAAATGAGATTTAGGGAAAGATTGGAAGTTATAAAACTCCATAAAAGAGAGGAAGGAGGAGGAAGAAGGGGAATGGGTTGTTAGCGTAACGTTACGTTGCCAATTAGTGACTTGACTGATTTACTTGTGGAAGTTGGGATTTTCCAGCTCGGAGAGGAGTGGTAACTCGGCCTTGCGAGGCGAGCTGGGAGCTAGACGTACCATACGGATAGTGTGTGACCCTTTTGCGGCTCGGGAGGCTCCGGGGGAAGAAGACTTCCCCTAGCATTGGTTGGGAGGTACCGGTGAGGTCTCGATGGTCGGCGAACGAGAGCCCATGGACGTCATTTGAGGCGGGCAATCAGGCAACGATACGCTCTTCATTTGTGTCGGTAGATGGTATTAGGACTTATGCTTGGATTTGCTTGCTTATTGGAAAGGTTGCTAAAAATTCTGAATTCATTTAACGATTTTCTAGTTTTTTAATTTTACATAACGTTGCCAAAACTCCTGATTTCATTCAAGGTTGCTGAAACTCCTGAATTCATTTAACGATTTGCTAGTTATTTAATTTTATATAACATTGTTGAAACTCCTGAATTCATTTAATGATTTGCTAGTTGTTTAATTTTATATAACGTAGTCGAAACCCTGATATCATTTAGCAAATGCATTATGTGGTTGCTGTAAATTCTAGCCTTGTGCCTTCCTCATTTCTCTGGCAAAATTTTTATGTTTTTATCATTGCTGTAAAAATTTTACTGTGTAATGTCCTGCTGGAAAACTTGTTCTGGCAATTTGCCTTGTCATTGTGTTGTTGAAACACTCCTTTCGGCAATTTCGTTTGTAAATTGTTACTATAAATCTATTCTGGCAATTTCTCTTGTCATTGTGTTGCTGAAACACTCATTTCGGCAATTTCGTTTGTAAATTGTTACTGTACATCTGTTCTGGCAATTTGCCTTGTCATTGTGTTGCTGAAACACTCCTTTTGGCAATTTCATTGTAAATTGTTACTGTGGCGATGTGTTCTGGCAAATTCGTTTTGTAATGGTTACTGCAAATTCGTTCTGGCAATGTGTCCTAGCAATTTCGTTTTGTAATGGTTCCTACAAATTCGTTCTGGCAATGTGTCCTGGCAATTTCGTTTTGTAATGGTTGCTGCAAATTCGTTCTGGCAATGTGTCCTGGCAATTTCGTTTTGTATTGGTTGCTGTAAATTCGTTCTGGCAATGTGTCCTGTCAATTTCGTTTTGTATTTGTTGCTGCAAATTCGTTCTGGCAATGTGTCCTCGCAATTTCGTTTTGTAATGGTTGCTCCAAGTTTGTTGTGGCATTGTGTTCTGGCAATTTCGTTTTGTGATTGGTTACCACCTTTTTTTTTATTTCTTCCTTTACCTATGACTGCCCTTACACTTGTGCCTTAGTTCTCTCGCTAAGTCTGCATCCCAATTAATACTATAAATGTGAATTAACCATATCAAGAGAGTGAGGTCGTGAGTTGTTGGGATGGGAGTGTGTCTGCGAAATTTATAAATTATTAATTAGTTTTGGCAGTAAACCCTCACACCTTGCCAGAAATTTCGAAACTAAGAGAGCATGGATCGGCCTTACCTTAACGGCGGTTTGCATGGTTGAATCATGGATGTTGTAATTATGATGGCAGTTTCTATGGCATAATGTAGATTTAGAATATTATTTCTATCATTGATTGTGCAACGTTAACCTTCTTCGTTAATGACCTTTTTATCTTGGTTCCCTGGACATAACCATTATCCCTTGGTTGTCTTAATACGGTTGTATTCTTATGAATTTAGGCAAGCCTCTTGATATGCAGTTGATCAATAGGCAAGTTAATTCCTTATCTATATTATTGTTATCGGAAAAATGTACAGTTGTAACTTGATAACCAAGACCCTGTATCATTGGGAGCCTGCGAATTGCACCTTTTTACTTTAATTGGTTTTTTTTCCAGAGTAATCATGTGGTGGTTAAGTAATTATTTATGATGATGACATCTGCATTTAGTGTAGTTAATTGTAGGGATTCATATTTAATTTATACAACTAATAATAAATTATTATTATAGAGGATATGCTCATGAAATTCTTGTGCTTATGTGTAGATTATCAACTACTCAACTTTGGTTAAATCATGATATATAGCATATACATTTGTACACAATTTGTAAAAGTAGCTAATAATAAAGAACTCCTTGTTAAAGGTTAGATTAGTAATTAATGTTGCCAATTCTTTGATCATGCATAATACCTTGTGGTGTAGCCGAATAAATAAGTGAATGATAGTACATAACCCCTTCCACAACTTGATAAAGGATTGATTTGGAAAAACAATCAAATTATTTTAAAAACTGGGTAAAAGTCCAATGTCTATCCATACTAGTAGTTATTGAACATGGATTGTATGTAATCTAGAAACAATAAAATAATCAAATGTAAATAATAAAGGGTGATGTGGAATGTGTAGAAGGGAAAAATGTGGTACTACCAAATGTAATGCCTTTTAAGATAAGTACTATCTCTGCTTTTCTAACCTGCCTTGTCATCCTTATAGGTATTGGGAACATGACTCATTCAGTTCTAATTAAAGATATTGCAAGTTTTTAATGAATGGCTAGTTTATAATTGACAGACTAGATAGATTTGATTAATGATTACTTATATCTTTATTAAATCTCGTCGAACATTGGACTTTCTTAGTAATGTTCGTTAAATGTTAATTTAGATGATACTTTGTTGTCCCTTGGAATTTAGAACTACGCATTAAATTATGTTTAAGACTAAATTAGATCGTACCTTAATGATACTCTGCATTTTAGACATATTGAGTTGTTGCTCGTTTTATTTCTATTATACATGGGTGTACACATTTTTTCTTGGTCTGCTTGTGTCGGGTGGGATGTAGACACCTCCATGTTCCTCAGAACAGTCGCCAGCCCTGAGACCTTAAATGGTTAAAATCAATGGGAACCTGGGCTTGAGCATTGCTTATGTGTCTTTGAGGTCCTAACCATTGCAGGGTAGGATGAGCGGGTAGTCAATATTTTTATTTGTCGATTGATTGTCGTTCAATGCATGCAGATACTTGATGTGCACCTTAGGTCGTCATGTTGTATTCGTCATTGTATGTGTCTTGTTCATTGTCAGGTGGCAGCACAGAGTCGAATGCGTTTATTTCCCTTGTACATGCGTGCACACACATTATAAAAAAAAATAAAAAAATCTTGTACTTATTATATGACATTCGTCGACGTAACGAGGAGGCTCGTTACATATGGTATCAGAGAGGGTTTGAACCGTGACTTGGGATATCTATGAATTTCGTTGACATGATTGGATTATACTATTGCTAATCGAGTTGATTGTGTGCATGCATATAATCATGGTTAGAAGACGTCACGGGGGCAGAGGACGGGGTGCTAGGGGAGGAAGCGTGATGCCTCCAGTAGCATCCACACCTGAGGGGTATAACCCCCAGGGAGACGAGCAGGTTCTCGAATAGGAGAAGATAGCAGTTGGTGATGTAGTCGTAATGATGAGATCCTTTCAGTGCATGTCTGAGGCACTAATCATCCGTTTGGATAGAGATGAGGCCAGAGCATCGGCGCCCGCTGAGGTTCCTCCACGCACACTGGCCATTACTGGTATCATTCACCGTGAACTCAAGAAGGTCAAATTTCCTGAGTTCTTTGGTGCCCCGGATGACGCCACCACCAAGGCATGGTTGGAGAACATGGCGATGTGCTTCGCACTTCGCGATTATACCTCCAACATGAAGGTCCGCATGGCGGTCTTTCAACTGAAGGGGAGAGCTCTTCTAGGGTGGAAGACGCTCCTACCGCAGCTGAACATGGCCGTCGAAGACATGTCATAGGAACTATTCGAGGAACGGTTCCGAGAGAGGTACCTTTCAGAGGAATTCATTGAGTGTCAGCTCAATGAGTTCAACGCCCTACGACAGGGAGGTTGTACGATGCCCGAGTACGAGGCCCATTTTATGGAGCTACTCCAGTACGCTCGACACCTTAACACTAAAAAACTTAAGGTCAACAAGTTCGTGTTCGGCCTTAATGGCAACCTACGTGAAAAGGTTACGATTTTGATGCCCCAAACCTTGTACGATGCCGTCGAAAAGGCCCTCATAGCAGAGGAGGAGATTATCATTGGGGGTCAGACCAGGACTCCAGCGAGACTAGCAGGGAAGGTTTCATTTGGAACACAATAGCACCAGACACCAGCGAGACATACGCCGAGATATTGTGGCTTCTATAGGGGGTCCACTTTCACTACACCCCGACGATCGACGCCTCAGCAGCATACACCTTATCGGGGACCACAGCATAAACAACAACGTTTCCCACAACAACAACACTTTAGGCCTATTCAACAGGATAGACCAGGGTTTTAGGCCGGTGGGATGTCATCTTATACTTCGGATACCAGGACTACTGGGCTAAAGAAGAGGTGTTGGACATGTGGGGAGCCACACTACCAGTGCAACTGCTCTGTGGAGAGGACCCGAGCATCTGGATCAACAAGACCCACTACCGTGGGAGATATGGGCAAGGCCCATTAGATTTATGCAGTGGTGAATAACCTCCAGGAAGAGCACTAGTCGACTGTGCTCAAGACGACAGGTACCATCACTGACCAGACCCTCAGTATTTTGATAGATCCCGGTGCTACCGAGAGTTTCATTTCTGGTGCAACACTAAAAAGGATTAAGGTAAAGGTAGTCGAACAGGACGAGTTTAGCTTCGTAGAGATGGCTTTGAGAGCCAAATAGAAGGTTGGAGGAAAGGTTATGGGATGTGACCTTAACCTAGGAGAGTTTGTCACGAGGGCCAACTTGTACGTCACAATCTTAGGATCTTATTATGTCATGATTGGTATGGATTGGTTAGAATCGCATGAGGTGATACTCAACTGTAAGATAAAATGGTTGAGCTTGGTCGATGACGAGGGACAAAGACGTGTGATTTTAGGGTGGAACTAGGGAGTTTCCATGAGGTTCATCTCTTCCTTACAACTACAGAAGAGTATGCGCAAGGGGTGCAAGCTTTATGCGATCCTTGCGTTAAATGAAAAGGGAGTAGCAGAAGGTCTGGAACACCTTCTGGTGGTGAGAGAGTTTGCGGACGTTTTTTGGAGGAGTTACCCGGGATGTCACCGGAAAGGGAATTGGAGTTTACCATAGACCTAAAATCGGGAACTGAGCCGATAGAAAGAACGTCTTATCGGATGTTGACCCCAGAGTTACAAGAGTTTAAAATGCAGCTGAAGGAGTTTTTGGACCTAGGACTGATACGTTCTAGTGTGTCACTGTGGGGTGCACTAGTTATTTTCATATGAAAAAAGGATGGATCATGGAGGCTTTGCATTGACTACCGTCAACTGAACAAGGCCATGATCAAGAATTAGTATCCCTTGCTGAGAATTGATGATCTGTTTGAGCAAATGAAGGGTGTGATAGTGTTCTCCATGATCGATTTGCGATGAGGGTATCACCAGTTGCAAATCAAGGAGGATGACGTCCCTAAGACTGCCTTTAAGATGAGGTTTGGACATTACGAGTTTACTGTCTTACTGTTTGGACTGACAAATTCCCTAGGGGTATTTATGAGATTGATGAATGGGGTGTTCCGTGAATACTTGGACAAGTTTGTCCAAATATTCATTGACGATATTTTGATTTACTCTCGTATGACAGAGGAGCATGACGAGCACTTGCGCTTGGTACTACAGTGTCTGTGAGAGCACAAATTATATGGGAAATTGTCCAAATGCTCTTTTTATCAATCAAGGATTAACTACTTAGGGCATGTCATCTCCGGCGAAGGCATCGCCATGGATCCAGCCAAGGTCGAGGCTATCATGGAATGACTTGCGTCGACGAATTTCACAGAAGTGCATAGCTTTATGGATTTAGCAGGATACTATTAACGGTTTGTCGAGGGATTTTTGAAGACAACAAATCCAATCATGGAATTGCAGAAGAAAAACAAGAAGTTTGTTTGGACCGAGAAATGCACGGAAGCATTTTGGAGGCTTAAGGAGTTGTTGACAACAACATCGATACTAAAGGTCCCTGACATGGACACGGACTTCTTGGTATGCACAGACACATCCAAGGAAGGCTTGGGTGAAGTCTTGATGCAAGAAAAATGAGTGATTTTTTACATTTCGAAGAAATTGAGAAGGCACGAGGAGAACTACGCGACACACGATTTGGAGTTATTATCCATAATATATGCCTTGAAGGTTTGGAGACACTACCTTATTGGATGAAAATTTGAACTAAAGACTGACCATTGTGGACTACAACACATTTTTACACAAAGCGACCTGAACGCGCGATGATGACGTTGGTCAAAATTTCTCAGGGAATACGACTTTGAGATTACTTATATAAAGGGAATAATGAACCGAGTGGCAGGTGCTTTGAGTCGGAGGCCACACATATTTTCGGTGTTGCCTTTTCAGACAAATCTATGTGAAAAGATTCTAACTTTACAACGTGATGAAAACTAGTACAAAGAAGTCGAGAGTTTTATCTGACAAAACACAATGATGGTACCACGATATGAGGGATTTTCATTTGATAGCGATGGGTTATTGAGGTTTACAAGTCGTATTTACGTACCACCAAACTACGAGTTGAGGATGTTGATCCTGAGCGAGGCTTATAGAGAAGTTTACATGGCTCACCCGGGAGTCACGAAGATGAGGGCAGACTTTAAACCCTTATTATTCTGGAAGGGAATGAACGCTGACATAGTCAACTATGTGGCCATATGTCTAGAGTGTCAGTAGGTAAAGGCTAAACATAGACACCCAACAGGATTACTACAGCTGTACACTATTCCGAAATCAAAATGGGAGGTTATTTCGATGGATTTTATTGTTGGATTGCCACTAACGGCAAGGAGACATGACTCGATTTTTGTAGTAGTAGACACTCTGATGAAGAGTTCTCACTTTATTCCTGTGCATATGACGTATCAGGAACCTGATGTAGCTAGATTTTTCATCAGTGAGATTGTGAGGCTGCATGGTGTGCCTAAGAGCATTATATCTGATCGAGGATCGGTGTTTACTGGACGATTTTGGATGAGTTTCGAAGAGGCCTTGGGAACCCAACTTAACTTTAGTACTACATATCACCTAGAGACTAACGGACAGACAAAACGAATGAACCAAAGCTT
The DNA here is from genome assembly GCA_000966675.3 of Picea glauca. Classification (NCBI taxonomy): domain Eukaryota; kingdom Viridiplantae; phylum Streptophyta; class Pinopsida; order Pinales; family Pinaceae; genus Picea; species Picea glauca. Next base: position 687,573 of record JZKD02S0994486.1, read on the forward strand.
GGAGGACATGTTTTGCATGTACGTGATGGACCAACAAAAGTGTTGGGAAGAATTCTTGCCACTAGTAGAGTTCGCTTACAACAACAGTTACGAGAGAACCATTAAGATGGCGCCTTTCGAGTTTCTTTAAGGGCGAACGTATCGGATGCCTTTGAGTTGGGATCAACTTGAAGATAGGGTCTTGGTGGGACCATAAGTGATCCAAGAAATCGAAGAGCAAATGAAAACAATAAGACAAAGGATTAAAGAAGCACAGGATTGACAGAAGAGTTATGTTGATGCGCACCGAGTTGACCATAGTTATGAGGTCAGCGATCGAGTCTTCTTATGGGTTAAACCGCATAAGAGTTCGATTAAGTTTGGGAAGGGTGCTAAAATATCTCCTAGGTTCATGGGACCTTTATAGATTGTGGAGATAAAGAGGCATGTGGCCTATCTACTAGCCTTGCTTGATTCCTTGAGGCATATGCACGATGCTTTTCATGTATCTGTTTTGAGACATTATATTAGTGATCCTACACATGTTATTGACATGAGTTCCTTGTAGGTATCGGACAAGGGAGCACTCACAACTGAGTCTATCATCATCTTAGATCATCATGTTCGACAATTACGACGTCGAATGGTAGATCAGGTCAAGGTCTAGTGGAACAATTATAGTCCGCACTCGACGACCTCGTAGGATGCATATGATATGCATCAACAGTTTCCATTTTTGTTTGATAGATAGACATATGATATTGTGATACACATATTTTGGCATTTATACTGAGAAACTTCGGGACAAAGTTTCGACCAAGAGGGGGTGTATGTAACATCCCGCTCTGGCACACTGAGAAAACTTATTCTTTGAGGACACTTGCCCGCAAGTGATCTGGATTATTATGATATTAAAACATTTGTCTTTGATTATGATGCATCATAGGTAGATGACATGTTGTTTTACTACATTGACATAGACATGTGCTATTGACTCAGTTTTTCTGAGTGTGCAGGGTATTGGAACTTGAGGATGTAGAGGCATCGATGGAACCCCTTGGACTCTGAATTGAGTTAGGGAGTGTGCTATTTGAGTTTGATTGATTTATTGGGATATTAGTACATTTGAGTTGATGATATGATGTGGACATGTTTTGACATGATTTGTTGATGATGCAAGCTGACGATAGCTTGCCGACCAAACTCACATATGGAGTAAAGGGGTCACACATGACTACTAGAGAGGTTGAGGGAGAGGTGTGGTCAGAAGCCCTGCCACAGCCTACTAACACTCCCGTCGTGGCTCAAAATGTAGGTTAATGATTACCTAGTTCAAGAGGACCCACGATTCCATGAGGGCAGACTGCGACAGTCGCTCATGATGATTCTAAGGGGCGTGCAATAAGGCAAGGGCCTTATTCCTTAGAAGCCCTTAGTCTCGCACAAGTTCACCTGGCGGAGTGTTGACTCTAGGGGTTATTGATGTCTACCAATCAATCAAGAAGTGAGTGGTACCCATGGAGCACGTGGTGCATCCTGAAGGGCATGTCACGCAAAAGAAACAAAAGGGCAAGTGGCACCCTTGGAGCACGTGGTGCATCCTGAAGGGCCTGTCGTGTAAAAGAAACAAAAGAGGCGAGTGGCACCCTTGGAGCACGTAGTGCGTCCTGAAGGGCACGTCGCGTTGATGATGATAAAGGAATGAACCTAAATGGCCCTAAGACAATCAACACTTTAGGAAATTTTAAAACAACTCCCCTAATTAAATGTCGCCCAGTTCAGAATCCAAGTCCTATGTCTAAAAGAAACTTCGCTAGGGGTAAGATTTTGTCTACCCTTGAGAAAATATCTATATAAAATTATAATAATAAAATTTAAAATAAAAAACCCTTACGTAATAATTTGGTCTTCATAAATTTTGGGGTAAAATAAAGAGAGTAAGAAATTAAATAAAAATGGTGGATAAAATATATATATATATATATATATATATATATATATATATATATATAAGAAATTAATTATTTTTAACTTTTGATAGTTTTAAAAGATGCTGAATTAATAATAAAAGGAAAAGGGGGTTAAATTGCAACTGTCGTTTTTAGCTCTACTAAAAAGGGGAAAGAGCGAAATTATAAAATTTAGGAAACTAGGGGATGG
>JZKD02S0994486.1:769864-780528 GCA_000966675.3 Picea glauca
TATATATATATATATATATATATATATATATATATATATATATATATTCCCCCGAATTTGTGGTGTACATATTCGCACGAACATGTGTTAATTTACTTCCACCAGAATTTCCAATCCTAAGTTTAACTTGTTGTTTTCTGGTTCAGTAAATCGTTTAATATGTTCATGTGAAACATTTCTTGTGTTTCTTTTATTTCAATGTGTTTTTTGTTTTGCCCCCCATAGTGAGACACATTAACCTGATTTTACTCATTGGTTAAAGTTTTCATGCTAAATGAAGAAGATGGAGATGTGTTGTCGGGATTCCAAGTGGAGGTGTCATAGAAATATTCAATTAGGGAAGTTGCAAGATAACATATGGGTTGTGGAGGCAACTTGCCAAATTGAGAAAAGGGGAGAGACTTTGTCCAGAATTCAAGGGGTTTGGTTAAGTGAAACAAATAGGTTGAGATTGCAATGGGGCAATTCAACAAGACCAAGAGGAGTTATACATGATGATTTTACCCATACTAAGACACATTAACATGATGTTTTGCTCCATAGTGAGACACATTAAACATGATTTTACCCATTGGATACATTCTTTCTGCTAAATGAAGAAGATGGAGATGTGTTGTCGAGATTCCAAGTGGAGGTGTCATAGAAATACTCAATCAGGGAAGTTGCAAGACAATATATGGCTTGTGGAGGCAACTTTCCAAATTGAGGCAAGGGGAGAGACCTTGTATAGAACTGAAGGGGTTCGGTTAAGTGAAACAAATAGGTTGAGATTGCAATGGGCGACTCAACAATATTAAGAGGAGTTATACAAGATGACGATGGAGTAGAGAAAAAATACTTTGTTGGATGTGGAAACATACATTCTCTAGCAATGAACATGGCAACTAGACTGATCACCCAACCAATTCGGAGCATAAGAGGATCTAATTTAAATGATGTACACAAATAAAAAAGTCACACTATCGAATCCATTAAGGGTCAAGAGTATCCAACACTTGGGTACACTTAGTAGGACATCCTAAGGAGATTTTTCCTTAACGACATCAGTTGGGGAAGCAACAATGATTGAGTGGTGACAAGATCCGAGGATGGGAAGAGATGACATGGATGTCAACAGATGTTTCTAGGGATGAAAAATACTTGGAGTGGCGGAGGATGTAAGGTCTCCCATGACACCCACTGAGCACACGCACTCCATGGGAAGATTTGACGATGGACGAATGAAGAGCTCATGGAAGGGAGTGATTGGTTGGGTGAACGAAGACGTTTTGGTGTGGTAAAGAGAATCTTGGGTGCATGATGGTGACGCATGGAACCAAGGGGGCACACACCTTACTTTCCTTAGAATGATTGAAGGAGACTTGGGTTGCATTTGAGAAAGGGCGGGGCGACTTGGGAGCATGCCCAAGCAGTAGACTTATATTTCCTCAACAATATGGGTTCATCAGAGAGTTCATATGAGCCCATCGACACACCCACGAGAAGTCCCGATAATCAGTGAAAAGTGCACACAAGGAAAAGGGTGCACACCGAAGGATGGTGTGCAACGGTCTAAGAGACAAACAGTTGATGGGTGTGCGGGCTTTGAATGGGCCTGACAAACCCAACAGACAAAACATTTCACACAAATGACCCTTTGAGTTGCTATAAGAGTAAGGGTGGACGACCAAGAGGAAGCATAACATATTTTGGCAAGAGATTTGGAGAGAAAGTCTAAGGAAAGTATACCATAATGAACTAAGGCAGAGTTGCCAAGATGGAAGACAGGTAGCCAATAGTTGGATGTTTTGGAAGGTTTTGGGGATGTCTAAAAATGCAAGTCTATGGAGGAATGTGTGAAGAAGAACCAAAATCCATGTTAGCTTGGTGAAAGTGTGCGAAAACAAAACAACAACAAGATTGTGGTTGTGGGAACAAGTGAGGTGCACCGCAGGTGGTTGCAGAGACGATTGCGACATAGAGTCTTTTGGTAACAAATATGTTCGTTAGTGTCTTGGTGAGGTTGGGAGGGTCGTTTGACTCTACCCTATTGAAAATCGAGCTGGTAGAGATCATTTTTAATTATTTCGCAATAATAAAGACTTAGTCGAGTGTTAGGCATAGTTTGTGCCACCCAAACTATTTTCGTGTTTGTCTTTGTTTTTGTTCCACATTTGTTCTCTTGTTAATGGATGCATGCTTAAATAAGACTAAGTGTTAAGATATGTTAAAAATTGTCTAAGTAAGTAATATTTTCACTAGATTAGGAGTGTGACCCATCAATAGCCTAGAACGAAGTATGGGTATGTTGTAGGTGAAGAGGCGTAGTCCAGACGAAGTAATCTTGGTGTGCCAAAGAAAAAGGAATCGTTGTGATGTCACATGCCTTCAGGTGAACGATTGCAATATAAGTTTCAGTATCCTATGGGGTCATGACACTAACCAATTCAATGTCTTTTGACTGAGGTCTAATCGATTGTGGTTTTTTCATTCTTAGATTATACATAAGTTTTGAGTTTTAATCATTGAACATGCTCAAATGAAATTTTTTTCAAGCATAGATAACCTAAGTTTTTAAGTTTTAATATTAGATAACTAAAACATCTATTCATTGAGTTCATTAAATTAAATTCAGTGGAATAAATACATGTGATGTCTTATATTGGATGTGAAGTGCAATGTTGCCCCCTATTTGTTTTTGAACGATCTTGTAACCAAATTTGTAAAAAAATTTACAATTATCAACATTCTATTGAGAAATCTTTATTTGATGTCTCCTTTATTAGTCAACCTTCGTTTTACATCTCCACGTTATCTCCTAATACAGTTTAGGAGTTTCCTCCTCTGTATATACCGCAACCAAACTATCTCTATAACTCTATATAAATTGCATATATGGTTGTGCATACAATAAAAACCCATATCTATAGTTCCTTGTAAACCATCCATGAATGAAATTTCATCGTTTCCATCTCTCTCTCCCATGGGTTGCGATATCTCTAACAATAATGTGGACCACTGATTCAATCTGGGGTACCATGAGGTGAGTGGAGTTGGATGCATGCATAGTGAATGCATATTCAGAGCTTAACCACTCCAATGATATACATGTGTATACCATATGAAGTGGATTACTCAACCTTTTTTTAGATGAGGAGAGTTTTGACCCTTTTTAAAGAACTAATTACATTGCAACTCTTTTGATTCTAAATTCATGGTAATGGTAATGATATGTTTTGATTGCAAATTCTTGTACATGGTAACCATATACATTCCATTATCATTGTCGTTATCATCCATTTTGGATATTAAATTTTTCTTTTATTAGTAATTCCAATAATGGATAGTTTTACCTTTTCCTTCCATATTTCAATGATTATATTGTAAATTATGTGTGAAATAGAGACATGAAAAAAATTACAAAATTAAAAAATTCAAATAGAGAACAAAAAGAAATTAATAATTACAAAATCTACACCAAATAAACTAAGTCAAGATAAATATTAATAAAATAGAAAAGAGATAAAGTAAATGAAGATGGTATAAAACCAAAATAATGTCATTTGAGTCAATACCATGCTCTTTTAAAATAGGAGGATATAATTGTATTGTACTTATTCATATTGTTATGGATAAACGTACATTATCAAATTTATTGATTTGATATCTAATCTTGTCAAAGTTTTAAAAAATTAATATCCATTTTGATATGTGGATGACTCTTTGAGCATATATTTTGATTTAAAGACAAAAGTTCTTCATTGTATAGTAATATGTTAACGTTTGTAACTATTAAGTTTATTAATTTTGTGTGATGATCTTCCCTTCAATGGCATAAGAAAAGTCGTAGAGCTCGTGGGTGAGGGAGTGAGATGTTAAGAAACTCCGTGACTAAAAGTCTCGTGGGTGAGGGAGTGAGATGTTAAGAAACTCCGTGACTAAAAGTCACTGGTTGAGGACACCTCAAATCCAACCATGTTAAGGGTTGGTGTCATGCACTGTTTATGATTAAAAAAAAAATGGCATAAGAAAATCATGTATCCTTACTAATTTTTAAGTTGTTGGCACTTAAAATTCATTAATTTTATTTTTGTTTCACATAATTATTATAATTTTCTCAATAATTTAACATACAACATTCTAATTTCAGAAGTTAATGTTAAGTTCAAACCTATATGGACTTATTTTTTATTTAACACATCTCATTTCAATTTTATTGACCACTTATTTTATAAAATACATAATAATTGGTTAACCATTTATTTCAGAAAATTTGTATTGCTATTATAAATATATTTTAAGTAATTTTAATAAATAAGATTTGCAATTCAAATGCATAAATTGAAATATATTCACCAAAACCTTTTCAATAAAAACATTGCCACTGCACTTATTATTCAAAAACCATGATAATTAATATTTTCTATTAAAAATAATTTTAAATATTTCTATTAACTACCATAAAATAAAATTATATTTACTCTATAAAAATTTATATCAAAATTATAGAATAATCTAAGATATATTAAACTGACTAATAAAACTGTTCCACGACATTGGGGTTGGAATTTCAAATCCCAACAATCGATCAAATTTGACAGTTTCCACAAATTATATACCTGTTTTAACATATTTAACGTATTTGACAGTCAAATCACCGAGTGACGAGCTATTTGCCCATCAAATTCCATCCCTACACAACACAGTATCAAATGGAACGACTTTCCAACTATAAACAATACCAACATGTTTCAATGATTCATCGAACTCGACGACAAAATTCTGAAAGAGGAGCTGCATGTGGTGCCATAAACATTAACATATAAAAATATTTAATGTCATAAACATTAACATATAAAAAAATTTAATTATATTAATTAACTTATATTTTTAGGTGAATAGTAATTTCAGCATCTTTTTATTTATTATGTATCTCTCAATTTGGAGTTTTTTTTCGGGGAAAACCGCGTGTCTCCCTAAACCCTAATTGTTTAGGCAAGCAACGTGCCTCCGTATTTCTACATGTTCACAATCCAGGTACCATTCTCGCTCTCGCCATGCATACTTAAACGCACTATTTTAATTTAATGTGTTAGTTGGTAGATACATACTGCAGCCCTGATGCTCATCGAGTTATAGTTTCATAAATTTAAACATTCGGATTTTTTTGGAGTTTTTACAGGCATATTATTTCATCAACTTTTAATGAAATTTTGTTTGAATTTTATATTTAAGTGATTAAATGTATACAATTCATGTGTTTAGAAATTTATTATGATATTGAATCCACTTATATATTCAAAAATGCAATTAAACAACAGAATATTAGAACACATATAATATATGTGTTATAGTATAACACATATATTATATGTGTTATACTATAATAAAATCCTGGCATATTATTTCATCAATTGTTAATAAAATCTTGTCTAAATTTTATATTTAAGTGATTGAGTGTATGCAATTCACGTGTCTAGAGATTTAATAGGATGCTGAATCCACTTATATATTCAAAAATGCAATTAAACAACAGAAAACTATAACACATATAATATATGTGTTATAGTATAATACATATATTATATATTTTTATAAGTTTAAACATTCTAATTTTTTGGAGTTTTTAGTTGCATATTATTTCATTAATTTTTAATGAAATCTTGTCTAAATTTTATATTTAAGTGATTGCTTGTATACAATTCATGTATCTAGAGATTTATTAGTATGATGAATCCACTTATATATTCAAAAATGCAATTAAACAACATAAAACTATAACACATATAATATATGTGTTATAGTATAACACATATATTATGTGTTATACTATAACATATATATTATATGTGTTATACTATAATGAAATCCTGGCATATTATTTCATCAATTTTTAATGAAATCCTGTTTTAATGAAATCTTGTCGAATTTTATGTTTAAGTGATTGAGTATATACAATTCATGTATCTATATATTTATTAGGATATTGAATCCACTTGTATATTCAAAAATACAATTAAACAACAGAAAACTATAACACACATATTATATGTGTTATAATATAACAGATATATAACACATATAATATATGTGTTATACTATATTATATGTGTTATAGTATAACACAGTGTTATATTATTTGTGTTATACTATAACACATGTATTATATGTGTTATAGTATAACACATATAATAATATGTGTTATATTATGTGTTATACTATAACGCACATATATTATATGTGCCGTTTCATCTAGATCTATTTCACCAAACTCAGGTGAAAATTTTTAAAAATCGAATGTTTAGACAAACCCTTATCTTTCTATTGACCAATGATATGAACTAAACTGATTATGATTGATTGCAACCAGGATATAATTTGACAGGTAAGTTGTTGGTCACGACCTGATTTGCCTATGGTTAAGAAATATTTCTCATAAGTTTAAACATTCCAATTTTTTCGAGTTTTTACTGGCATATTATTTCATCAATTTTTAATGAAATCCTGGTTTAATGAAATCTTGTTTGAATTTTATATTTAAGTGATTGAATATATACAATTCATGTAATCCACTTATATATTCAAAAATGCAATTAAACAACAAAAAATTATAACACATATATTATATGTGTGTTATAGTATAACACATATAATATATATTATATGTGTGTTATAGTATAACACATGTGCATTATAGTATAACACATATAATATATGTGTTATACTATAACACCCATATAATATATGTGTTATAGTATAACACATATATTATATGTGTTATAATTTTCTGTTGTTTAATTGCATTTTTTAATATATAAGTGGATTCAGCATTTTAATAAATCTCTAAATACATGAATTATATACACTCAATCATTTAAATATAAAATTCAGACAAAATTTCATTAAAACAGGATTTCATTAAAAATTGATAAAATATATGTTTTATAATATAACACATATATTAAATGTGTTCCACTATAACACATAATATTATATGTATTATAGTATAATACATATAATATATATGTTTGGTTTCATCTAGAATCGAATGTTTAGACAAACCCATATCTTCCTATTAACCAATGATATGAACTAATTGCAACTAGGATATAACTTGACAGGTAAGTTGTTGGTCACAGCCTGATTTGCCTGTGGTTAAGAAATATTTACCACCGTCCACATCTTCTTTTAAAACTGCGAAAACGAGTAATCGAGTTCTCAAATCCGTTAAAACCCTGGCTGCAACCCTATAGTGGTCATGCCATCTTTATTTTAATACTGGGGAAAGAGGATATTGTCCCTTGGTTTTTAGCTTTACGTTTATGAACACCGGAACGATTATTGATTATCTAAAATTTCGTAAAAAATGTGAAGATTTTTCAACAGCTTCCACATAATAACATCGTGGACGAAGACTAATTTGGCATTCTGGATGAGGAATGTTGTTAATATAAGAATTCTGGATGAGGAATGTTGTTAATATAAGCAAAACACTGGAGGCTAAAAATAAGATAACGATGTTTAACCATTCCGATTATAGTATAGCACATATATTATATGTGTTATAGTATAACATATATATTATATGTGTGGTTTTATCTAGATCTGTTTTACTAGATTCAGGTGAAAAAATTTAAAAATCGAATGTTTAGATAAAACTCTATCTTTTTATTGATCAATGATATAAACTAAACTGATTATAATTAATTGCAACCAGGATATAATTTGACAGGTAAGTTGTTGGTTACAACCTGATTTGCCTGTGGTTAAGAAATATTTACCATAAGTTTAAACATTTCATTTTTTTCTACTTTTTACTAGCATATTATTTCATCAACTTTTAATGAAATCCACTTATATATTTAAAAATGCAATTAAACAAAAGAATACTATAACATATGTGTTATAATATAACACATATATTATATGTGTTATAATATAATGAAATTCTGGTATATTATTTCATCAATTTTTAATGAAATTTTGTGTTAATTTGAGTGTATACAATTTATGTACATAAAGATTTATTAAGATGTTGAATCCACTTATATATTCAAAAATACAATTAAACAACAGAAAACTATAACACATATAATATATATATTATAGTATAACACATATATTATATGTATTATACTATAATATATATATATTATATGTGTGATTTCATTTAAATCTGTTTCACCAGACTCAGGTGAAATTTTTTTAAAATCTAATGTTTAGACAAACCTCTATCTTCCTATGGACCAATAATATGAACTAAACTGATTATGACCTGCTGCTGAGTCATAGTATATTCCTCTACTTCTCTTTATTGCTATAACTATTTCTTCCTAATCAAATATCAACCGACTTATTAATCCTACAAGCACCATAATATAAGCTAATGCTCTTCTACTTCCTCTTCTAATTCTAACTAAACCAACCAATCTTAATCCTAATCTTCAAGCTTAAATACAAAGGATATCCTCCTATTATTTTAATACTGACCAATAATATGAACTAAACTGATAATGACTGATTGCACCAGGATATAATTTGACAGGTAAGTTGTTGGTCACAGCCTGATTTGACTGTGTTTAAGAAATATTTACCACCGTCCACATCTTCTTTTAAAACTGCGAAAACGAGTAGTCGAGTTCTCAAATCCGTTAAAACCCTGGCCGCAGCCCTTTAGTGGTCATGCCATCTTTATCTTTAATACTGGGGAACGAGGATATTGTGAATTGGTTTTTAGCTTTACGTTTATCAACACGGGAACGATTATTGATTATCTAAAATTTCGTAAAAAATGTGAAGATCTTTCAACAGCTTCCACATCATCACATCGTGGACGAAGACTAATTTGGCATTCTGGATGAGGAATGCTGTTCATATACGCAAAACACGGGATACAGGCTAAAATAAGATAACGATGTTTAACCATCCCGATTATAGGTTAGGGTTATCGGTGGCGAAGCCACAAAGTCCACATTGTCGCTAGGTGTGCGATGACCCTAATCTACAATCGGGATAAGGATGAGGATGGCCTGTTTAAACTAGCGGTTGGACGATGGATTTATCTGCGGTCCATAATGGAAGCGTAACAGCTGTATCATAATATATCGTGTGAGGAACAAATGCTACGCCACATACAACCACGAAATTCAATTTTGGAAGATCATTGGTAAATGAGGAATAAGCGCCAAACTGTAATGCACATAAATAAAGGAGTGGGTTAACTTGCGAGCAATTTTTTTCAATCTTTTCTATTGAGTTATTTTTTTGGCAGGTTTTCAGGCAGTTTGTTTTTAAATTTTTGGTCAATTTAAAATTATCGATTTTGTAAGTATCTGATTTGTTTTAAAAATGATTTGTTTTAAAAACAGATTTTTGAAAAGAAGATTGATTCAAAATTATCTATTTTCAGTCTGTGTTTTTTTTTGCTGAAAAACAAATCTCTGAAGGAAAGATTGCTCCAGAGTTAGCCTACTCTTTAACTTTGTATCATTGAGCACCCCGACAAATATTTAAATATATCTTTTAACTTTGTATCATTGAGCACCGCTATAAATCTTTGATGGACGAGTATTTATTACATGCAATATTACAACACGCAGATCAACTATTTCAAGATTCAGATAGAGATAATCTCTAACATTTAAAAAAAAACTCGTCAAGATAGTAAGTAACAAATTAAAAATCTTTGAATCATTTTAGCAAGATTCTGGAATATCTCCAGAATGATTTGATAGGTATAACTAATCATATTGGATCCTGTTTGGCCTCTTGTGAAGCATCCCGATTCCCAGTCGATTCTATCCATGGAAACGTCCATATCACGTGGAACGTTTCCAAGTCAACAAGAGCCTTTAGCCAGAAGTCAAAGTGTCTTAAATGTGATAGAAATGCAGTGTCACCGTTCATATTGATTAATAAAACCCTGCCACAGTTAGTCATAAACTCGTTTCGCAAAAACCGATCTATGTTTTGAAAAATTGCTGCCTTGGAAACAAATAAATCAAACATAATATTATGATTTTGCAAAAGCTGTGGGACGGTGCAGTCAAGAGAGGTCACATCAGAAAGCTCTTTGTACCTGTACAGAAAAGTAGAGAGTCGGTAACCAGTAACCACCCATTTGGATCATTTTATTAATATCTCCACATATTTATAAATATAAATTGCAGTCTACTGGAGAGTCGAATACATGATCATATTGTTTATCGCAATCTTCCTAGCTTCGTATTCTCCTTAATCCCATAGTTTTTCAGCGAACATTTGGGAAAGTTCAAATAGCGTCAGATTCTTTCCTTTATTGTTATTCTGCCCATATTTTCTTCTGATTTAGATTGTCGTTATAGGGCCCGGCAGCCAAATTTCGAAATTTCGTTTAAAATAATGGGCAAGTTTGAGAGTAGAGGTGACAATATTACTGGTTTATCCGTAACTACACTGCAGCCCATCATGGTTACTCCTGCTGAGAATACGCCTAAGGAGGTTCTTTACCTGTCAAACATCGATAGTCAAGCTGGAGTGAGAGCCACATGTCAAACCCTTCACGTTTATGATGCTTGTCCCACAAACCATGGGGTTCCAGCCCACGTTATCCGACATGCGATCTCCAAAGCTCTGGTTTACTACTATCCTCTGGCTGGACGGATGAGAAAAAACGCTGATGGGAAGCTTGAGGTATGGTGCACAGG